>LOND01006085.1:0-23488 GCA_014220965.1 Paragonimus kellicotti
CTACGCGAACAGGAGCACCAAGGAGACGAGACGCGCGCACCAAAAGTGTATTGCTAAGCAGAATCAATTCAAACAAGTGGTGTTCACTTTGTACAAGAACAAGTGCTGTAGACTATATAAAAATAAGGTGAAATATGAAAATATGTACAATACCCTATAATTCTCCGTCTTGGTATTGGTTGACACCCAGCAAACAAAACTGAGTTGGGCCGGAGTCGGTCCGTGTCTGGCCACGAGTCGGACCGGAGTTGGGAGCCTTAGCCACATACTGACTTCAGCGCTGCAACAGCGCCGTCACGGGAAGAATTGTCAGCCGGCTGTTAACTGGCAATGTACGATCAGCACTCTAAGTCGACGTTTTACAACAAATTGAATGGTTTCCTACCTCGCTTATGTATTTAAACAACACGACTGACGACCCTACATACGACGCACCTAGCTAAGCATACACTAAAACTCGTACATCAACAGATAGGACCTCCTGTTCTCGCGCCTGAGGGAGAATCACGCGGGCCATCCCTGCACCCCAACGAACGCAAAAGAGGATAATTTATGGAACGGAAAAAATATTTTGTACAATGAGTAAACAACGTAAGCTTCTTCTCCTCACTCGTCCAGGTCCACCGTGTGTTCTGCTGACCATTGCAGTGGTTTCTTTCATCATCCTACGGGCCGTACGTCCTCCATTGCGATCTTTCGCCCGCTGGAGCCACCCTTTGATAAAATGGTGTATTCTTCCGATATCTCAGCTAATAAGCAAGATACATCAATAGTTCATTTGGACAATCTGGTAGAGAACTCACAGTTGTTTCAGAAAATGAAGGATTCATCCATGATTGCATCTGATGATTCTGGTGTAGTGCAACGCGTACGACGGATTGTATAATACGTACAAGCAGGTGGATAAGTTCAAAAAAGTTTCGTACTGCAGAACACACCTGGATGATGTTGATTGGGAAGAACCACGGGTGAGCATAGCAATGCAGAGAGACCTGTCCCACGCGATGGGTGAAGGCCTTCACCAACATGATGCATACTTTTCATCCAATGCGCGTAACTTATCTCTTTCGCGTCTTATACGCCTGTTAGTAGTCCATCTACTGTACCACCGTTTAACGTCACCCATTTCAATTATGAATGCTAATAAAAGCAATCCGTACGGATTACATGTAACATAGGTATTTAAACAATAATTAATGAAGCTTGATTAAGAAAAAGGATATAATGAAACGCATTTACAAAGTTTTCTAACTAAATTGTGACTGACCACAGACCGCAAACAATACAACACAGCCGCACTCACCACGCACGAAATAAACGAAACTGAAGACGAGCGTTCGATGGAGGCACGGATTAAAACAAACGTACACAAAATGGCAGTATTCGTGAACGGGTGTGGATATAAGGTTGTGACAATGAAAATATGTTTAAGAAAATTTTATAATTCGTTTAACTACCACAATGAGCGTGGTCAATAGCAGTTATTATTCTCATCGGATTGGCTTATTTCGTGGCCAACCGTTGGCCAGATGTTGGCCAACACCTCGGAGTCGGCCATGTGTTTGCTGGGCACGTTCTCACCTTCATCTGCACCCGATTGTTTTAATGAGCTCATTTCCCGTTGACTGGTGGCTGTTTGTGGACGCGTGTTTAGTTGCTCCATTTTGAACGCGTTTGCTAGGATAATTTATATATTGCCAAGAGCGATTTGCCATTTAACAACCACTCACTGATACCTGTATATTGTGATCCTCAAAATCCAGGCTAGTAAGGCAGGAATTTGTTACCCTTTAGGTCAAAAATTTCGACCATACGGTCACATTCTTGAGACGTTACACAGATGGTTGAATGCAGTGCAGAAATGGTGGCTGTGTACTTTTGGAACTCTGGCTTCACGGATGCCTGTATATGCTACTTACGGGAGGCTTACCATGTTGCACGTTCCACAAATTAGGGATGTTGTCCGTCTTCGTGGCTCTGTTGTTCTTAAGAGGGACTGACTGATGGCTGTAAGCGGAGAAGCGTTTCCGAGATTATATAAATGTTATGCACGCTGATACGTAATCATTGCAGTTGTAGTTGAAGCACGACATTCTGTCAGTTTTTCTAAATCCAGTGAACCTCGGATAAGGATGCACACTTTGGTCGAGACAGATGAATCAACCTACGAAGTAGATTCTCCTAAAAATTACATACTACAGTAAGTTTGACGAAGTCTTCATGGACGCACCTCATCTTACTTCACAAGATAACATATGCTTTTCATGTGTTTCCCTTCCTATATGAAGTGATTATTGTTTAACTGGTTGACTGCATATAGCCCTTGTGTTTGGGTATTGCCCGACGATTTCGAGAACTTTGGTCTTCTGGGTGGGTGTTCACGAACGTCTGTACGGGCTCTCAAGCAGTTCGTCCCATGAGCGAAAGGAGGATGCGCTGCCACTCACGTTTGTCAAGCGAATTCACTCTTGAGTGCCGTCCGTTCGAAGATTTGAAAAAGTGAAAATCATGAAATTTAAGCAACGTTTATTTCAGTCGGTATTTCACAGCGTGGACTGATTGTCAGTGGAGAGTACACAAACACCCTAATTCCCTCGTGCATCGTATATATTTTGTTGACTAATATTGCACCCTTTTAGAAATGACGTTACATACAACTATTGACGTTTAACTTCATCTCAGTTTTGCGATGAAGGTGAGATGATCCATAATGTTCATGTAATGAAACACCCATCTCTAGGTATTTTAGCGCATGGGTCTTTGAGCAACTTCTCCGCAATCCCCTTCGAATCTTCAACAACAAGAATTAAGTAAACAATTTGTAGTGAGATCACCTTCGACGTCCCCAAAATCCTAAACTCCCTGCGACGTGAGAGTTGCCTTACCAGTACCACCGTGCCTGTTCACATTATCTTGTGAATGTAAATTTACTACAAACCACTAACATCAAAGTTAGTGTGTTGGCGTAGGTATCGCAGTCTTAGTCGTGACTCTATAATGAATCCGCGCCAGCTCTGCTACTATAGGCTACATTCACTAGGATAACAATGTTTTAGCTGTCACCGTTGGGAACGCCGCCCAACCAGTCTGACGCTTGTTTGAATTCTGAAGGTCGACTGGAGTTTCCGTCGACATTCGTCCTCTCTGGCGGTTGCCGTGCGGTTGTGCTTGAGGTTCTCTCACGTCCAACTCCCTAGCGCCTTTAACTGTTGCGTTGAAGTCTGCTTGTGAACGATTCACCGTCTTCTCACTACGACTTCCGTTCCGCGTTAACATAAGGCTGGGAAAACCTTGGGCGTACGAACCTAGGAACTAGCATCGCGATCAATTCAAGGATTGACATTGCCCTCAGGACAACTTTGAAGTCGTTGATGTGTCATCCAATTTACCCTTCGCCGCAGAAGGTGCAGCCATCTTTGCAAACGTTGAAATGTTTCTGCATGCTCATGGTTCATTTAGTTTTGACACGAATGTATGATCTGAAGTCTTGCACAAATAGTCGCCTTCTCCGAGAATGTTGTTTCCATTCGTAATAATCCTTGTTGCAACAAAACAGTTGCATTGAGAGTCGGAACGCTGCAAGGTATCGTTCTCAATTTTCCCCGGGTAAAATACTGTATATCCGTAGTGTTTTTCGTCTTAAATTCGGTTTGCTTTTGATCAGACGCATTGTAGCGCAACGTGAGAGTGCCATCTTTGTGTACGATTGTGGTAATGACCTTCTAGGCTCGTGGTCGATAACTCTCGTGTTTTCTTCTATTCCTGATTGATTGTAGAGCCCTTCCGTTCGAGAGATCGCTGTCTCCCGACGTTTCCAATCCGTGGTGGGTTACAGCAGTTCCACTGAAAGTCACATTCTGTCTTTTTTCACGAGTGACTACTTAGTGAATGTTACTACTTCTTAAAGAAGGCTTTGTTTGTATCCGAATTTTTGCTTTCTAGTTCGTAGTTTACTGCGAAGTACTATATTTACATACTGAGTAAGTAGAAAGGATGGGCAAGTGCTTTACGATCAGGTGTTGTCAGTCTCGCAGGTCGGCCGTGATTGTCCTACTTGAGATGATGCGTGATTGTCAAAATGTGAGTAAAATCACGGAGGTGAGCATATTAATAGAGCCATGTGCAAGAACGTTGCACAATAGTGAGAAAGCTGTCCACATAAAATTGGTAAACAACCTGTTCCTCCATCCCTTTAGACGTTTTTTAAAAAGTCGGACATAAACTTGCCTACGCTCAGTCTCATACATTCACTCAACTCACATCCGGTCAGTTGGCCATACGATGCAATTGTCTGAACCCACGCACGTATCCTACATATCTCAAGCCCTGAGTAATGTAGACCGACATCCATACACACCAGGGAATAACGGTCAATATAGTGCACCTTACAAACAATCTCCACCGAATGATTCTCACTTTAACTCGTCCGACTGACAGCGAGCTCCTTTCTGCCAACAATGGTTACCAGTGCCACCTAAACATACACGTTCCGGTGCATTCACTGAGTTATCCTCATGCGCGTGTATCTACAAGCATGTGACTATCCACAGGGTCAAGTACTAATCTTGCAGACGCGTGGCTCAATACGATCTCTAACGCCGCGCTTCGGGAGGTGATCGTTTAGGTAACCTACCCAGGCGCCAGATGCGAGAATGTAAGCCACACTAAAACCCACCGCCGCATACAACGACGACGTGATCTTATTCGTTCAGCAGTCCCGACACACCCGTACCTCACATATCCGCGTTGTTGTTGTCAGCACTTCTGCTGCTTTTTGTATCAGTGGTAACGTATGTCAGTACCCTATGGTTCAACAGATTGGTTCCAGATCCAAAGCATTTTTGAATTGGAGATGATTTGCATCCTGATCATGCGGAGCAGGACGTGAATACGGCCATCTCTAGCAGGGCGCGTCGTCAAAACAATAATGGAATCTGACAATCAGCAGTGTGTTTATCACAATGGAGAAAGGGACAAAGGTAGGGGTAACGTGTGATGATTTAGGAGTGTGTGCGGAGGAACAGCCTAGATATTAAGAACCCCAGTGTGTTGGTTGAGAGAGATAACTTAATTGGTTTAGAGCAGTCAGGGCTCCAACCGATGGACAGAACTATTGCAAGCGAAAGTACATAGGGCATACATTAAACTTGTCACCCAATTTGCAAGAAAAAGGAAGAGTAGGTGCATAGAACAATAATGTAAACATATATTTCAATTGAGGCAAATGTGTACCGTTGAGTACTCTATTAATTTCTTGTTGAGTATGTAACATTCATTCGGGATATTGTGTAGTGCAGCCAAAGCACACAGTGGTCAATTGACATTCGTATCTCGATGTGGTGGTTGCTGAATCGGCGGCCGAACGATTCTGACGAACATGCCTGCTCAGAAATACTGCGGAAAGCCACCAAGTCTTCTTGTACCATTGTTCCAAGGTTGCGTTGTTGTCATTCAGATTAAAGAGGGGCATCGGCTACCTGATACATTATCGTGATACTCTGGCAAGCGTAGAGAACCATGCATTTACTTGGGTTGAATGACAGCCGGTTTTCTACAGACCGTTCATACGGACAGACGAAGTGGGATCGAATTAAGTCTCCATCTGATGTAGCAAGAACAGGAGATCAGAATTTGATGTCATCGGTTAACATCGGTATTAATAGTGTCTGATCAGACATTCATAATACATAGTGACAGTGTCGACATTGATGCATATAAAGAAGAGTAAGCAACCTAGTGTTGAGCTCTGTTGTACACTTTCATATGCTAGAGTATCCACCTTGAACCCTACTACTATGTGATCTGCCCAATTATTTGACTCCTCCCCCAGTGTACAACAGTCCCGGCTGCCCTCGCAGCCAACCATCCACAAAATTCGAAGGGATGGACGGCTAAAGTCGTCAAACCTTAACAGACAGACTAGAAATATTTCATTTGTAATCGGAACGACCGGATGGGTCTCCCTCTCGCAATTCGAAAAGTCCTTTCATCATCCTAGTGGACACGTTGCCAGCAATGCCACATGATGAAAAACGAAGCTATCCGAGTAGGTGAAATGATCGACAATCCCGTGTGGTCTGCCTGCAATAACAAAAATAGGATCGGTCCCAACGCAATTTTACATCAACTCTCCACAGTTTGAAATTGGAAAGTGCATATCACATAAAAAACTATACCATCTAACCGATTCAGTATGACTTACAGGGCTTTCTACAGGAGTACGAGGTATTGTCGTCCGTATACTCAATACCAGCCAGATTACTACCTAGTAGAAGTTCTACTTTTGAATGCTCGGGAGTTGTGAGCGTTCCTTCCAGCATATATTTATAGGACCGCTGCTCGAGAATTCTAATCGAATCTTGTATACTAGACTGAGAAAGAGATGTAATCTCCATTAAGCTTGTTCAGCATGTGTTATTAATAGGACCCTGGCTTTCGGCAACTTGAAATTTTAGATCTGACTCCGTAGACTTTTTCTTCGGCATGAATCTCGCAGGGCAGTTTTTTGTCCTGGGTGCTGATAGCAGTTGGTGAGGTGATGGCCACAAGTTTTACTAGTCCCGCCCTTGGACGCTCCACAGACAGCAATTCCTTTCTTATAAAATTATCAGTCACCAAAACACTTTCGAGGCGAATCCCGTGTGCGCGTTGCTTAGCGGTTTTCCGCTGCCAACACAAATACGTGATGATACTGGATATTACTATGCAAACCGACGATTCAGTAATGGCAAAGTCTTGCGTCAACAGGCCATGCACAAACGAAGGATACGTGTAGGCAAAAGGATTGAATGGTAGTTTAAGTAAGCAAAACGAACAGGATCACACTAACAGCGCAGTAAGTTGAATCGACTTTCGACTTACCCACACGCTATCGCGAAGCTTGTTCTCCGCCCCTTGGTTCGTATGTCCAAAGTTTCCCCAGCCTAGTGTTAACGTCATCGAGGAATCGTAACGAGAAGACGGTGAGTCTGCAGGCAAACTTTGTTCAGTGATTTACCCACTGTAGAAGCAAGCAGACTCCAATATAAAGGAGTAAGGGCGCTAGGGAGGTGAATGTGAGGGAACCTTTAGCAAAACCGCACACTAGCAGCTAAAGAGGACGAATATAAACGGAAACTCCAGACGACCTTCAGAATTCAGCACAAGCGTCGGGCTGGTTAGGTGGCGTTTCCAAACTGTACTTACTGAAAACATTGTTATTCTATGGAATGTAGTCCACAGTACTGAAAATGACGCGGATTTATTATACAACCAGGGGAACAGCTGCGGCACACACGCCAGCATACTTACTTTGATGTTAGTGGTTTGCAGTGAATTTATACCCATAACGTAACGTGAGCAGGTACGGTGGTACTAATGAGGCAACTGTCACGTCTCATGGACGTAAAAAAACGATTTCACTGACACGTCGTACTGTAATCGTTATACTCATGCTTTGTTCATGTAGAAAATACTCTAGGAACAGACTTCTAAAGTGCAAAACGTTGTGAAGGTGGATACACATAAAATATGAAAGCATTCGAATGCGAGAAACGAGTATGTGTAAACCTATGCGCTCATTACACATCACAAAAAAGATAGCTATCTTTCGTGATAAGTTCACAAGAATATGAACGAATCTACACACGGAAAACGCCTGCCGATTCTTTTGAACTACGTACGACGCTTAGAGTATTTTCGTCAACTCGTGTTTCCCCGCTTGTCTTTGTACGCATGATTCTGTGTACGTCTGCTATAGGAGGCCTGATATGAACTCAGTGCCACTTTCTTCAGTCGTGCAACTAATTGCACGCAGCGAATGCCTTGCCATTTTCCTAACGACTCATCTACATTCCATTCTTCAAGGTCGTTTAACCGGTATCTTACCAGCGTTGTCAAGCACAAATCGAACGGTTCTGTACACTTTTCGTCTGGCGTCAGTGGACTGGAGTATACCTTACATTCCTCTTTTTTATTCTCTTGGTTGCTGCCATCGAGCCCAGATTAGGCTAGAACCAAACACTTGTCATATTTCCAAACATACTGGAAATGTGCGGTTTGGTTGTAAAGCTTACCGCGTTCTTTCAGTTCGATGCCTGTCGAGACTACATATAACTGCTCTTCAGGAAAGACGTTTAAAACTGCCAGTGCACGTTAGGGGGTGCGTATCTTAACGAAGCAGTCAGGATGCACCACGGTACATCGATCCCCCCGCCCAGCTCAGATGATATAGTCGTGGGTTGTGGTATGGATCCACCCAGCCGATCAGATTGCAAGTGTGCGGTCAAACGCCTGTGCGCTATCTGGACTGTTTTTCGCGTTGCCTTTCTGATGCCCCCTGTAACGTGATTTGCTCTGACACCCTGACTGCCATATATGACTGTTTAATTTGATTCGCTCTGTCTGTCGGCCATTTATGGTAATCGTTTCGTCCTATAAATTTAGAGCCTCTGTGGCCTAATTTTGTCTCGCTCTTCCAATAAACGGTGTTGCCGCGTCTCTTCTCATTTCTCGGTTTTGGGTCAAGCGACTGAGCGCGTAAGCAAGGCGTTGACCCAACAGTGCAGGGAGGTCAAGCGCATGCCCACTGTCCACTACATACTCCTTGTTTACTCATTGCCTTATTCTTAACTGGTCGTCCTTAGTTCGTTCGATCCTACATTATGGACCCGCGCTGGTCAGACGTATAGCTTGCAGAACGGAAAAAGCGTCTTCAAACAGGGTGAAACTGTCTACATAAGTATGCTAAAATAAACATTCTCACTGGCTGCGTCAAATAGAAGTTGCGACAAAATAAGCTATTGCAAGGAGGTCACTGCAAAAAGACTTCGAAAGTTCCCACTTCTATCAGTTACTTGACGTGAACAAAATCATTCACACCAGAAAATTCATCCACGCTACTGCTTCAGCTTATGATATCAAGAGGATATTCTAAGGGACTATGTACTTTTGAGGGCAAACCATAACACCATATACACTGAACCTATAGGTCTTTGACGAATATAATAAATAATATTTTCGATGGTGATACATATTTAGTTGAGTATCCCACAGGGTATTGTAACGTTGGACTGCTCCGAGAGATCACGTTTTTTGTGGGCGAAAAGATTATGACATATTTCTAAGGTGATTTAAGTAAGGTTAACAGATGTCTCTGCGCAGCTGCCAGTCGACGATAGGCATGCGCAAAAGTATCAAGCTACACTGGCGTCTAACATAAGCAAAAAGTTGTTCACTGAAGCTATCGTCTAGTTGCATCTTAATGGTGACGTGAACATTCGACCGATGATTCAGCAAACACAGTTACCAAGGTTTTTTTTTATACCAGCTTGCCAATGAGGAAAAGCAACAGCCCTCAAATGCACCTTTGCCAAAGCCAAGTATAGTACATCCAACAGGAAACAATCCGCGGTTTATCCGCCAACTAGACAGTTCCAACAGTTGTTACTGGATGTACATTTCGTTGAGGAAATCCGTCACCTCTGCTTTATCGCAAGCGTTACGAGGGACAATCGTCACATTCAGTGCTCTGTCAGCGTTATCGCAGACGCTCTCGATTTCAGTCTCACCTGTTGTGAGCAATGATAAACTGTCAAATTAGTTCGATGTCGAAGGGCTGTTTCATCCAGTTTCAATCCCACTCATCCGATCGTCCCAGGTTCTCTTTCTTCATTCTGATTTCGATATCGTGTGTGACTTGTCAACACGCTATCCTTGGCCGTTTGCCCCACTGACTTGCCTAGACACTCACTGTTGCGTTTGCTTTCACTTTCAATAATATACGACAAACTTCTCATCGCCAAGCCCGATCTAGTACGAACTAGGATATACGCATTCGGACTAAATCTGGTCTACACTGCCACTCCTTTCTTGGTCATGCCTTAACAACAGAGTCTCCCATAGTCATTTGGGACACTATCGGCTTGTTTTAACGTTTCCATGAGGAGATTTGCGTTCACATGTTTAGATCGTTTAAGTGGTCGGACTATAACATCCATTACTAAGAGGAATACTTTCAAGACCTTTTTTCGTCATTGGGTAGAAAAATTCTGGTGTAAACCCTATATGGATTACAGTAAGAAGCGTTCAGTTTCATCACAATTAGTGATGACGCATTGGTTAATTGTTGCTAAGATAAACTTAATGGTGACCGGATTTCTGATGGACCAACAATGTGGATGATGTTTTGCAGTTCGGGAAATACAACAGCAATGCCTATGAAAAGTAAATTAAGATTACAGAACATGGAACAAATGGCAATCCCATAGTATACGAATGGTAACGAGCGAAAATCATGAGTGAAAATATATTTATGGTACGGATGATTTTGTATCACACGTGAGCCAGTTAGTCCATTTTAAAGAAGTGTACACAAGTGACGGCGAATTGATTAGTGGACTGAGTGTGGAGTCAGACACACAGGCCCAGAACCAGGATTTTTCGGATGCCGTTGGCAACACGTAGTTGCGCCGTCAAGCGGTTAGGTGGCATGGGTGCTGTTGAGTTATAAAATGGAGACGATGTGGCTGGCGTGGAACAGAAGAGGATCGCCTGAAGCGAAATTGAAAGGAACAACAATACCGTCAAGCTGCAGTAATGAACAGTTTGTGATATTTATTACCCGAAACAAGCAGGTGGCCACTAGAGCGACAAATCCAACAGAACAAAGACAGAACGCTTAGTGGTGACAGAGGAAAGACTATTATTATTGCTTGCATGCTTTATGTACGCGATTACCCCAAGTGTGTCATATCAGAAAACAAAGCTCTCAAAGCATTCTATTGACATTTGACTTCATTTTTACCACACTGTCATCAACAGTATGGTAGAGCGGTCGCCACACACGGAACCAAGACAATAAGAAAATATCAAGCCAGGCCGACAAGAGTGCTAGTCGACAGTGAGGTTCTCCTTACCGCAAACGAATCAGCACTGCGTGGCTTTCTAATCTTCACGCCACAACCCCCACACATGTCAGCCTTTTTCGTCTTTCCTCGTGCGAGTTAAGTCACATTCACACAAAGACATATCAAGTCATTTTAGATCGCAGCATAATAAAGCATGCAAGCCTATAACGACTCACGTTAGAACACTCAAAGACTGTAGGCTAGGAAGAGTCCCGTGTGATACAATGCTACACACGAAATCTGCCTCTTGACTTTTTTAACTGCCACTACGGAAACATTTATATTATCGATATCTCAGACATCATCACAGGTAATAAATAGAATAAATTCCCACATGTAGTCGAACAACATTGTATTTCACAAATCTATCTTACTCAAACTCAGGTTAGGCAGTGAGCGTCGTTATATGACGTATCTTAGAAGTTGACGTCGACCGACCAAGAATTTCGTCTGGTAAGCAAATTTGATAGGACTTTCATCAATAAGGGAAGCCCGATTAAAACTAGTCCAATCGATAACCGTTTACTTTTTGTAAGCCTGCTCACTTCTCGTTTTTCATGGCTGTTACATGGCATGTGTCACGTGTCACCCTTCCCGGCGAAATCCACTCTCTCAGGCGTGCACGATTCCTTCTTCTCACCATCCTGTCCACGTCAACATCGTATGGCCTGTGCCAACAATCATGATCATCATACCATGTATCCATCGTGCCGGGGTTCTCACCAAGAAAACCTGTCTCGTGGTTTTGGACTGTACGTTCCCGAGCTCTGCGATTATGGCACATCTTCTTCTGCATTCTGCGTCGTTGTTGGTTCTGTTGAACGGCTGACTCGTCCAATATTTCGTAGCGCAACAGTTCAGAGGTCATCAGCACTTTTGTTTACGTCCTTCCTCCGAATATTCGCTGTGTCGCACTATATCCAATGATCTCATTCAACATGTTTTATTCCTTCTAGAACATTAGAGTATAGATCTTACCCGTTCGACATTAGTGATGCATCATATCACAACACGTAACAATATTTTAGCAGTCCTGAACTGCGGCCTCGGCCTTTCGTTTGACAGACTATGCTACCGGCTAATTGTTCTATGTTTAAACTCCCACCTATCTACAGAATTCTTGAATTCCGCACGTATAAACTTAAGTCCATTATCAGGGAAATATACCTCCGGTGTTTCACAGCGCAAAAACTGAGCACGCAGTTTGTTGACGATCGTATTCCTGGTGGTACTGCCAAGCCAATCGATTTTGAACTAGTCCGAGAAATGGTCTACCGTAACCAGGTGTGTTTGAATATGTGGGCTGCGACTAGTCGTCAGGGCCTTTCCGGAAGTTACCTCAGCAACATCGTTTCTTTACTCGACTTGAGTTTATGTCTTCTGCAAAATTCGCACTTAACTAATGTAATCCCTTACTTTAGTGGACATACCAGACTAACAGTACAGTTCCTTCGCTATCGGAACACAGATTTTAACCCCAAAATGTGCCACATAAGTTGTGTACGATATAACTTCTACTGTCAAACCATCGGGATGACTATTCTCTCTCCTTTGAAGGTTATTCCCTCTTCCTGAACAAACCGATCGCGGTCCTTGAAAAGTACTACCAGTTCTTTTGGCAGGCTCTTCTCATCTTCCGATCACCGATCGTTTATCAAAAGAGTCAACTTTTTAAGTACTTGATCCTTTTCCATCGAGTCTTGGAGCCACATCCTCCTGTCCATTGGTACCATCTCGTGACCTATTGAAACTATGCTCTCGAATTCAAAATCATCCATCACAGCACCGGATATAAAGGCACAAAAAAGGTATCGACGATGTACAATTGATGTCCGAGCTGATAGACTAGCTCACAGTCAAAACAACCTGACAGCCATTCGTTGTAGACATCGGGACGTGACACTCAGTGGCTTTTTACTATTGCTATCAGAGGTTTATGTTCCGTGTGTACCACTGTATTTCATCAGAATATGTACGTGTTGAAGCGTTCCAGGGCAGAAATTACTGCTAAAATTTCCTCCTCGATTTGCGCAGTTTTGTTCTGCAGCCGAAAGACTCCAGCTTCCATGGTCTATCGATCTACTTTATTGTAATAACAGAGCCTCAAGATTGGACTAACTGTTGTCACCTTAAATTATCGGGGGGAAGCTCAGCACTGTAGTATGCCAGTACCGGAGCTACCGAATTTAGCATTCTACTCTCGTCAAGCACTGACTGTTGGGCGTCACCTCCACATTCATGCGACTCCTTCATGTGTGAACTGCCGATGCATTACGTCAGCCAAATTTGGGAGGAATCTACTCAAGTAGCTGATCACGCCATTTAGACACAAAACTACTTACACATCCTCGGGGGCGGCACATCTTGGATCGTCTTCACTTGATCTGGATCGACCTCGAGTCCCTCAGATGTGGGTAGGCGGCTATGAAACGTCACTACTGTCGTCCGAAAAATCATTCTATCTCGTGGCAACGTTATTAACGAGTGGCTAACGGAACTCTCTTGGCGGGTAGCGCAACCGATACGACACTCTTGGTTGTACAAAGACTAACAGTACCTGGTATACAACCGAAAACGGAAATCAAACACAGGGCAGTACTGATCGAATAGCTGAGACATCTCTAACACATGAAAGAAGTTGTCATAACGGAAAGCCACGAAGTTCACTGTTGGAATGGCATCCGAACCGAGGATTGGCGTGGAATCCCCTTCTACAACAAAGATTACATAATATAAGATGTATGATTTTTCGGATTGCTGGTCGACAGAATTGCTTTCCTCAACACTTGCGATTTTGTTCCATTCCATATGCACAGTTGCGTATCGGATGGCTCTGCGGTCGATGTCTGAAGATAACATGCTGGTACAATATTGACAGATGCATCAGAATCTAAGACACTTCACCATCGTTTGCCTTCAGTAAGAAGCTTGACGTAAATTTCTTTTGATCCAGGTGTACCTCGAACTCCACTCATTTGTTGGACCTCTGATTCTTAATCGATCAATCTGACGGTCATTGACCTACACTGAGTGGCAAAATGGTTCTTCTTTCGAAACCTTATAGAAATTGTTGGAAACGCTTGACACTACTCTTTCTGTCGTTCATGGTCGACGCCGAATAATTGGAGGGATGTGGTGAGAACCCCATACATGTTCTAACAATTGCGTTGAGCTCCATCCGGTTTTCACTGTTGAGGTCACTTCATCCTCTATTGCGTCTCTGAGTCCTCTGTGATCGTCCAAGACATCATTTAAAGACGTAATCTGACCTGGTAGCTTGTCACATTTAAACAGTGTGCCAGCAACCATACAATCACACGATTATCGGAATACTTCTTTGTCCTAGTTTTTATCAGGAAATGCCCTATCCTTTAAAAGACCTCCCAACAACGTTTCGACGACAGACGGGTCACACTACTATAACAGATGGTCAGGGAAAAGACTAACTACAATACATAGGCTTCTTTCCATATGTTACGTGGTCTCATTCGGAAAACAGGTAAGTGGTTCAGCGCAAGTAATTTACATGGAAAATTACACATGCATCTTCGATTTCAGTCTTTGTGTCAGGGTGAAGAAAAAACAGGTGCTGCTGTACTAAAGTTCAGTTTTGCTGTAAAATATTTCTTCCAATGATCCACATAAATGACCAACATCAAGTATACACGTTAATCTATGATGACCGACTGCGAAATTTGTGAAAGTAAACCGATATCATTTTCCATTAACACTTACTGTTCGAAAACACATCAGGAACGACATATTGGGGATGACTTTTGATAGACAAATGTTTATTGTTCAATACATACACGTATAACATTAACCACAAACATAGTAGTTTTACGAGGAGAGAAGTTTGGTTAAAACAGATAATTCTGTTAATACAAATCAAACCATTCAAAACCGGTCGCGGATTTCGCGGATCTGTAGATCTTTTAGCCATCCTCCTTCGGAAAATTTCGCTCATCATTAGTGCAAATGGAAATCAGGGTTAAAACATGAACTTTGGCCGTGCTTTCATGAAACAACCGTGTTGGCCATTAGGTTACTGACTCCACATTAGGCAAGACTGAATCATCATGTGAAAACGCTCAGCCACAGCCGACTGCGAGCAACGTTTGAATGGCCCGATCGTCCCAAAAAAGAAACAGAGTACCAAGTGAATATGTGTTATTACTGTTTAAAAAAGTGTCGCAATGCTTGATTTACGGAAGCATCACACGACAATGTGTGCAGATAATCAGTGTAGGTTTAGGTGAGTAATTGTTGGACAGGCAGCCAAGTGGACCTTGTTCTCCCATTCTGAACAATCAGTGTCATATTGTGATGCCCTCGAACGAAGTCTTATAGCTAGGTTAGCAGCCGTAGGAGAAGTTAAAATGGTCCAGTTCAATAGGGAGTACAATTGAGGCCACTCAAGAAAACTTGCTTCATAGCAAAGCCACAGTAAGAGGTGGCCAACGCAACAAGAACGTAATTACACAATACGTTTCTAGTTCATACACAGGTATAATACATAAGGTAAGAGAGAAAACGATTATAAATACTATGGTCACCCGGCATATTAATTTAAGACTGACAAATTTGAATGCGTTCGGCCTACGTGACACAGTCATGGCATAAAGGCAAGTAGAAAGCCCGTGGACTCATCTACACTATTTACCACCGAGCAACATAACCACATGCGAATATACCCAAGATGCAGTTGAACTAAGACCAAAATGTTGAGCTCGGCATGACTGACCACTCAAAACTTACAGCACAAATACACCGAGTACATTTACGAGTGGGAATGCTGGTTACTTTTTAAAATGGATTTAAAGCTCGTCAAGTAGAGCTTTTATGCATAGGATAGTAGAAATGTTACGTCAGCAACCATACACTTTGTTCGCAGAGTGGCCCAACTCGAGTTACCGCATAGGCACGAACAGCTACCTGATAAAGAATACATGAAAAAAGTGACATTATAACCAAAAGCTTCCTAGAACTGACCGTGGTAGAGAAGAAAATCCCCTCCCATCTTGGCCGTTGAAGTGGTCACATAAAAACCTTTGCGCCACAAATCTTCGAATACCTGACAACGCATTATTCGCCTGCTTTCATTTTCCAGAATTCTTGACTCATTTTCATCTGTACTAGAGAGGTTGTGACTCCCCAGAGACCGAAACTGTCGGAAAAGCCAGCGAGCGACTGAACGGACAAACAAGCAAAAACAATAGCAGAGGAATCTTAACAGCGAACAGCGGAAGGTGCAAAAATTGAGAACAACACAAGAATGAAATACGCAAAAAATGTGTACATTGCACGACAAGTCATCCACAGTTAGGCGGCAATCACTGTCTAAAACAAAGCTGCAAACATCGCAGAATGGAACGGATATGAATATGTGCAGCTGAATTTGTGTGAAAGAGCACGAAAAGAAAAGCACTCAAAACAATGATTCAACAGCATGTAGTATGGTCCCGCGTTGGTATCAATGTTTTAGTGAACCGAATTTCGGCATTAATGATATAATATTGTCCAATGCTCGAATTCACACAGTAGTAGCTAGGACGGCAGATACAAAAAGGTTATCGCCAGGGAAAATTTGGCAAAGCCATTAACCGGATACAATGGAATCGATTGTTTACACGGTGAGGTGACAACCAGTTCGTAGTAAATGAAAGACAGCTGGTAAAAACGAGTTGGATAAAGAACACTACAGCACCAATTAGGCAGGGGTTGTCAATCGACCGGCAAACGGCCGCTAGATGGAAACAACCGCGATCAGACTAGATAAAAAAAAGGCAGGGACCAGTAACCAATAAACAATCAACGAAAATAACATGTTTACTGGGAGACCAATATGCTGGATGATGAAGCATAAATATAGACTCGCTTTTGATACAGCATACTCTTTTTCGAGTGTTTCAGACAGAACAGACCACCGGAATGCTTGTTAAGATTCAGTGGGTATCCAATGTGTGGTTCATTTCCAGGAATAAGATAACTGAAACGTATTCTAAAGTGCTACTTATGATAACATTGGACTAGAGCGTTTTTCTGATTGGAGAAGGTTCAGCTAGTCAAAGTTCAGGCGCAAGTTGCTGCAGACGGAACTGTGGTCGATTAGCGTCAACTATCCAAAAACGTCGATCAGCTGCTGCTTGTAAGAAATGAAGTTTAAAACATGTTGTCTGAATGCGTGTCAACGACAAACAACTAAGTTACTCGATGGTAGGTCGTGGAACGAAGCAGCGAACTGGCCAATCCTCTACCAAAAGGGTGCTGTTTTTCCAGTATAGTGAGACTGCTTAGTGCCGCCCAGACTACTCTTGTTCTGTTTTTCTTAATTTGGTATCACATCCTCAGTTCTCCGGTTGTATACCAAAAACAGACTGCCAGTTCATACCTCATCTACGTCCAGTTACACTATCCTTTGCGGCAGCTTACATTGGTCGAACGTCAAGACAGCTTTCCAAATAAATTCGGGAGCAACACGGACGTTTGGTGAGGCACGGAGGAACAGCACGGTTTAACAGCAATATCCTCATTTGCCTGCTCGAAGTTGAGCATTAAGAGAACACCCATAGAGTCTTTCGATCGGCTTGTTGCGTGTCACGTAGTTTACCAAAGGCCGTCCGAATGAGAACATTGCGCCATCGAGACCAAACGGATCAATATTGTCTTCCAAAGGGGTTTGTTCAGGCGTTGTACCTACCTTAGCCTTAAATCGACTAGATTGATGAGAAACCTGCACAGTAAAGTCAACAAAGGGGTGTGACAAAATGGACCAATCAAGCCGCAATCGACCAATCAACCAGTAGGCTACTTTCTCCGTAATAATTCCGATCGATGTGTCAATCTAACTTCATCAACTGTTTATACAGTCGTGCTAACCAAAAGACGTTCGCCTATATGTCTTTGTTCTCATTATCATAATGTGGATAAGTGAAACGCTAACACAAATTTCGCAGACAAACCGATAAAACAGCCCACTCTTGACTGAAACAGAGTTGAATCAAGGTCTGACAATTCTAAAAAGCTAGTTCTGTGGTTTTCTTTTAAAGAGCAGACAGGTCCACCGTAACGGGCAATCACGATGCCGATCAAATCAGTAAAAAAAGGTTACGGAATCCGTTGTTAAGAAATTCAAACTTTGCATCTAAACATGCTGTTGAATAGGCAAGATTTCACCAACCGCGGTGACTGAATGATGCGAACAAGTCCATCGATACCGTGAAATGAACGCCTACGATATTGGTTAATGATACTGGAGACCCCTGAAGCAGTTCGGTGTTCCAGGTGCACAGAAAATTCTAAGCTGAAGCGACTAGTAGGATATTACGTTTCCATGAACTTCTTGAGCATGCCATTAGTAAACACAACAGTGCTCCTATCAAAAGTGTCTATCAAATCTAATCACCCATGATTTTCGTACGGCGTCCGCAAGACATCTCATAATCCTAAACAAGACTTGGCTAGAACATCAACTTCGCGGTAGGCAAGTTCAATGAATTCATTTTTGCTTAATATCCCACTGTATCTATCTATGTGTGAGTGGGAAGAAAGATACCTAGACAGAACGGATGAATGCTTGATTTTCAAAGTGAAGGAATAGATGTTCAACTCTGTGTCCGTATTACCTGTTCGCCGACGACGTGAAAATGGTAGGCAACCCCTCCGATTAAACCCCACAGTTATATCTAAATGGTTTACACGAATAGTGTGTTGGATGAAAATTATCGCTTAATGTGGCTGGGTTCAAACATCTATTGAGGAAGGAGGTTGAAAGCTGCACAAGATAGCCAGGAACTCAAGGGGATTATACCGAGCTAAACAGAGAAGAGGACACGCGGGATTCGAGCGTACAAATCATGGCTGATTTCAAAGCCTAGAGGCCGTAAGGAAGCTGATGCAGCTGGAAAGAGCGATTGTGAGTAGACAGACGTAGGTATTAGTAATGCTGCTATTCACACCTAAAGTACGCAGTGGGAGTGTGGAGCTCCCTCCTCGTAACAGACAAAAAAGTACTAGAGTGGGTATATAAGATGTTTATCAGGTTGTTCGTAATGAGTAATGAACAGAACCATGAAGAAAGGATTGAAATTCTAAGCCATTTCTCGACTATAAAGGTGCGTTTGATTCGGTGGATCGATCTACACTTTTAGAGTCGCTTAAACGTAGGGGTGTACCGACTAAGTATGTGAACATACTGTCGGCGCTTTATTCCCATACTTCAGCTCAGGTTAGGGTTTACGGTGAACTGTCTGACAGTTTCAGCACCAGGAGCGGCGTACGTCAAGGCTGTCCCCTTTCACCATTTTTGTTCAATTTTGTCATGGACGAAATAATGGAGGATTGTCTCCGGCAGTCACAAGATGCCGGCGTGGACCTCCTACCTGGTGAAAGGCTGACTGATCTTGATTATGCTGACGACAAGGTGTTGCTGTTTGACACTTTCCAAGCAGCACAAACAACACTGAGGCTATTTCGCGTTCTGCTAAATACTTCGGAATGCGCTTTGCAGCCTCAAAATGCAAAGTGCTTCTGCAAGATTGCTGTGATTACGTAGATTTATCGTTAGATAATGAAGTCATGGAGGTTGTTGACCGGTTTGTGTACCTGGGAAGCTGCATTAGTGGCGGTCCAGAGAATGAAACAGAAGGGCATATCTTTAAGACTAAGGCGGTGTTCACTAAGCTGGGACATCTCTGGTGACAGAGATGTGTCTCTCGGATGCTTAGAAGTCGCATATGTAAGACAACAGTGAGGGCTGTATTACTTTACGGCAGCGAAACCTGGCCGCTCAGGGTAGAAGGACGTGAACCGTCTCCAGGTATTTGACCACCGATGTCTGCGTTCAATCGCTCGTATCGGGTGGCACCAACGAGTAAGCAACGAGGAGGTTAGGAAGCGGGTATTTGGTAGTGATTGTCAAACGAGTTCTTTTGTTCAATCGTTACATTGGCGTGGCGATAAGATGTTGTCGATTCATTCCAACTACTGCTGCGTATTGTAGGTGTATTTTAAGCTACATCAAGCTCCTGACAATTTATGCAGGTTTGTCGACCGTACATGATAATACTCCGGCAGTCACGGTCAACCGTTGGGCGATCGGAGTGCTTTTTGGTTAAAGGTACCTTTTCTAAGCCTCCCTTCACTTTCGTGCGCGAAAGACAGCAGTGCCACAACACCAAATAATGGTTCTGCTGTATGCTCACAGATTCGAGCCTCACTGCCTAAGCACTCTTACGCAGGCAGTAGTGCGACATACAAACCTATCAGCTTGGCTTTTTGTTGTTGTCTGACTGCTCCGTGCTAGCCAATCTGACATTCTTGAACCTGAAACGACCGAAGTTCTGATCAGCATACGTGGTGGAGTGCAGTCAATCGTGTACGCCATATCTGCATTGACCAATCAGGTTGTTTGACATTGACCTATATATACAGTGTCCATAACAGACTAGATGAGACTTTGTGTGGTGTAGTGAATACACATCTTGCTCTGAACCCGACTTGTTCTACATGGTGACAGAGATGAAGAACCCAGATTGGACGGGTGTGAGCCCAATGGCAGGACTGAATCTCCGACCACCGGCCCAGCTGAACATGAATGAGGATGAAGGACTTCCAGAAAGATGGAAAATGTGGAAATTGCAATTTCAAGATTTCCGGACGCTAGCTCGACTATCGTCAGCCGAGAAGGAGTTTCAAATGGCGATATTTCGACATGCCATCGGAGAGCAGGCCGTCCGTCCTGCGTCCCAAACGAACCACTGACGAATACGAACCTCGTTCTTCGAATGTGGAATGGAACAACGGTGAGGCCCACGGGGAAGTTTACAGCAATCCTACGCAACCCAAATAATGACAAACGTATCGAACAAGTTTTGTTTGTGGTGAAAGAGAATTTTCCACCCCTCCTCGGAGTTGAAGCAATCGAAGCGCTGGAATTGGTAACATTTAACTGTGTACATAACGTAATCTCGCCATTGACCAACATGTGTCTAAAATATTCCAGTGTTTTTGATGGTACTTTGGGAACCCTCCCAGGAGTCTGTAAATTGAGCATCGATTCGGATGCGAAACCAGTCAATAGAGAATACAAGCCTGATTACCGCGCCAAGGTAACAGAAGAAGTTAAGCCATACGTATACACACACAGGATTCGGTGGGTAAAACAGTCGTTTTTACTGTTATCTAACATATGCCATCTTTCTATTTACAAAAAAACACCCGTGCACTGGAAGTATACTCAGTCAGAATGTGCAGTTGAATGAACATTGTTGATATTAGGTAGTTTTCATGTGTCAAATTCAAACAATCAGTCGGAAACTGTAGAACATCCAGAATTTCTGCTTCAGGATGCTGTACGTTATGATTATGCGTTATGGGCAGGAATAAAGAAACCGGAGAGCAACACTTTTTAAAGTAGAAAATCCTACTACTCGAGCAACCTTCGATTTGCGGCACGCAAAACCTTCATGTTTAGCAGATCTTGATACGCACCATACCGCTGGTTTTCTGAAGGGTGCTACCTATGACAGCTCTGAATGTACTTGGTGCTGGCATCGGATGAATATGAGAGCAAATCTCTGGAAATGGGAACTGCAGTAACATCAACACTACCAACCCGCGATGACTGGTAGATAAGTCGACTAGCAACTAACCAGTTTTTGATGACAGTCAATTTCATATGGGTTGAACATCATCCACAATTGATCGCAGCGGTCACATTTCCACAGACTTTGCGGTCGGCTCTTTTCGTAAAGAAGCATGAGACTGGAGTTTAGCCCTTGCTGCAGCTCGTCAGTAGTGCATATCCTTGGCAATAATGAGAGCGAAACTCGAGTCTAGTGCTTCTTTTCGAAAGGGGCCGACTGGAAAGTCTATGGGAATGCGACAGCTGCGATCAATTGTGGGTGATGTTCAACTATAAAAAACCAAAATCCCCTACTACTCATCAGACAGTCAAGTTGTTGAAGTTAATTCATGACCTTGAAAGTTCAACGTGGACTTCAACTTTGGCTACATGGAAAGTTTTTCTTGTGTGGATTACATAGTGCAACACGTTCGTTAGATCTTCGCAGATGCAACACATATTCTCATTTGTCGAGAGAACTATCATTGAAACTGACAATTTTACTGCACTTTAAAGTGAGATAATGAGGAAGTAACCGGCTGACTAGTGGAAGTAACTACTGATCTTCATTTGGCAATCAAAATCAAAAGTACGTTTTTAACCCTTCTTAAAAGGCAAACTAATGAGAAGTGAGTGAAGTATTACGTTTTACCTTTCTACGGTATATACACGTTTCCAATAACCAATGACATGTTTTATGGCTTTCTCGAGCTTTCCGGTACTTTGTAAAACAGTAGTTTTCTTCTCAAACCCGGACGAACATTGTTTAATGACTGCGGGTGCCGAAGCATCGGTTAGGTCTGTGTAGATCGCATGAATTACGCCATCGTCGGAATGAGAACAACAGAAAGGTATGAACCCAAGTGAAGCACAATCAACAGCTTACTTTCCGAAATTCCCTTCTCCTTATTCAATCCAGGAACAGGGATACGTTCAATCTCATCACTACGAATCCACTCTTGTGGCGTTGGCCGTGGTAAATGCCGTCCAACTGGGTCTTCAAAATGGCTATCAAAGGCTGTATGGCGCTGGGATGAGACCAAGGGCTTCGTCGGTTGTGGACTGTACAGCTGGAAAAGCCTATCCAAAGTGGGCACTTCGTCACAATCAGAATCGCAAGTGGCTAGAGTATCTGGATGATCGTCATCGTCTGCTGTTGCCGCAATCAACTGATTCTGTTTTTTGGCTAACCTGATGGCTTTCCGTCGACTTCTTATTGAAACTGAAAATAGGGAAAAAAAGGAAACAGCAGATTCAGAAAACCATAACAGAGTATCAGTTATATGTAAATAACACGTTGCTCTCGAATGTGCATTGGTTCCAGATGCATCGAAATCGTTACCACTGGCATCAACATGTCAATAATCGGCAGTACGCTCAGTGGTAGAGGAGAACGACAGTAATCAATAATCGAAGTAGCAGGCTTAAGATCCTGTATTGGAAAACAATAGGTCAGAGTGGATCCCATATCCGAATTAAGTGCCACTTTATCTCTAGTCCCCAGTCTAGAGGTCTAGAAGTTTTTTTTTGCCCGAATAACACGAATGCCTTCTCTGAGTGCTATCTTACAAACGTCGGGTTTCGCATACTAGGTGAAAAAAACACTACAACACAAGTAGGTAAACAAAATGGGTGAACAAAAAAATGTGGAGCAGAAAAGAGCAGGACAAAAAAACGTGAAAGTGGGGACAACGATAAAACACAAACTGTTCGGAATACGCAGATAACTAGAATGTACATGGCTGCCAATGATCATGCCAACAAGTGGCTCAAACTAACGTGGACTCAACATGAAGGTTCAAATCAACAGCGTTTATTGACAGGGTGCAGTCAAATGGAGTAATTCCACGTACGCTAAATACACTCCTCCAGTTGGAACGTCGAGTGATAATTTCGGCTGCTATGACACACTTGTGCAGATTCTCTATTCAGAAAGCATCAGGTCACTACATGAATTTGATAACCCACTAGCTACTGT
>LOND01006089.1:19559-31814 GCA_014220965.1 Paragonimus kellicotti
TGGGTTGATATCCAATCCAAACTTGGATGCCGCGGTTGCGAAAGCCGTGGTCAGTCACTGTAGTTCGTCCTCGCTGTGTGCGAATAGCGCGCTGTCATCTGCAAATAGAAGCATGCGCATCGTTGAGGTATGTAACCGGGTTGGGGCGCCGAATCGTCGGATATTCAGCAGGCGCCCATCCGTCCAGTACTCAACCTCACCGCTATCTTCTTCATAGTCCTGTAAAGTGACTGTTACCACGGCAGTCAAATATAAATTAAATAGAGCTGGGGCTAGCACACAACCCTGCTTCACGCCAGTGATAATGTCAGATTCATCACAAATTGATCCACACGATCACACCTTCGCCTTCATGCCCACGTGCAACAATCTAATCAAACTGACGAACTTACCTGGACATCCAAACCTACCAAGCGCTGTCCACAACGTCTCGCGGCTCATTGAATCGAATACCTCGGTGAAGTCTATGAACAAGACATGCAGATGCTGGTTTCGTTCCCGGCATTCTTCGTGAATTTGTGGAGCGTACTCCGACTTGACCGGAATCCGCATTGCTCCTCAAGAACATTTGTCTCCAAGACATTCGTATTCAGCCGGTTCAGAAGGATTTTGGCAAGCGCCTTGCCTGTGCAGCTCAACAGACTCATGTCCCAATAGCTGTCGAGACGTTGCTTGCTATCCTTACTGTTTATGACCCGCTGGTCAACGATGAACGATAAATGTCTAGCGCACGACTATACGAAATACAGACACGTAGCACCGAGCGTAACGATAACCGAAAACCCCAGAAGAACACAGAAGACCTTGACCTTCAGTCGAGAATGTATTTGCTCTCTAACCAAAGGTAACATTGCAGACCAGCGTCTGCATATATATACTGTATATATATATATATATATATATATATATATATATATATATATATATATATATATATATATAGTCTCTGAACAGTCTTGAAGAATCCCACCTTAATTGATGCATTAAAAGTGGGATGGGCCAAATCATGTTGAAATTCTTGATTCCCATCCACTTGAGTTTCGAAGGGTCCGCGGTGACTTAATGCTTACACACTTTTTATTTTAACGCAAGGACATCGTTGCAAGAAAGGTCTGCGTTGCGTTTGTACCTTCAATGTCGCTGCGATCGATAGCAGGCTGATAGCAGTTGAAGAGGTCGCAACGAGAAGTTCTACGGACTCCGACCTCTTAAGCAGCGGTTCTTTTCTTGCCAACAACTGGAAGGCCTTCCATCTGAGGCGCTACACAGCATTTTACATGACTATCTTTCAGGTCAACAGAAGTCCACTGGATGTTGAAATAGACAAACAGCTTGTATCCTGGTGTTTCAGGACTCCAGCCTCGAATCCGTATGCAAATAACTGAACTCGCCTAAATATACTGTGTAGTTTATTGTTG
This sequence comes from Paragonimus kellicotti, assembly GCA_014220965.1. Taxonomy (NCBI): domain Eukaryota; kingdom Metazoa; phylum Platyhelminthes; class Trematoda; order Plagiorchiida; family Troglotrematidae; genus Paragonimus; species Paragonimus kellicotti. The sequence goes on from LOND01006089.1 coordinate 20,978, forward strand.
GAAGGCAGAAGTCACCAACCGTGTGAACATCTTCACTGTGCACCTCGTCACCGGTCTTCAGTGTTACTTTCCAACCGGGGGTTTGCTGAAGACCTGTGCCTATTGATTTCCCGGTGTTTGACTGGTATAGTCCAGAGATTGAACAGGCTGCGTTCTTTGTTGAGATGGTCTATTCAGGCAGAGATCTGGGGGAGAGCAAGAAAAATGGAGAAGGACCCACGAATCCTAGGTACCTCAATGGAAAAGCTAAAGTCTCACTCCAAACTAGTACAGACTAAGAAACAGTTATTTCAAAATCTGTGGTCTTTTAAACATTGGTCCTGTTACAAATAAACAGGCTAGAACACTTGTGCCAGCGTGGTGAGTAATTTCCTGCGTTCCTTGTTCTCTTTCGCTTAAACGAGAATAAGTCCAACGATCTCGGACGCTGTTGGTAGTTCAGACCTCTGATACTCCATATCATGTGTGGCGAGGTTTTGTACCTTTACGTGAAACGCAGTCTCCACGAAATACGGTGACCAAGCCTCGATACAATGTTCTGAATGTGGACCAACTGTAGCCGAGTGTAACAGCACGAACACTGTTGGATATGGGTTACCGATCGCAGATTTTAGTCGATAATGCGCTCGTCGTGCTTTAGTCACGGCCACGTCACATCGGACGGACATGGTAAATGTAGAGACTAATGCCCAGATCACTCGTATGCCGTTTTGCTGTTGGTTGATTTACCTGTCCCCAATATACCTAAATGTCAGCTAGACAGCACCAAACAAGATGTTTAGTCGATAATGCGCTCGTCGTGCTTTAGTCACGGCCACGTCACATCGGACGGACATGGTAAATGTAGAGACTAATGCCCAGATCACTCGTATGCCGTTTTGCTGTTGGTTGATTTACCTGTCCCCAATATACCTAAATGTCAGCTAGACAGCACCAAACAAGATGTGACTCTTCATGACGTTCAGAGGTAAATCTTACTTTACTATCCGTTCGCGGATTTTTAGATCCTCCTCCTAAAGAGCGTTCGAGTTCGACGTGGTCCTAGTTAATTCTATGATCTGCATTGAGGTAACGTGGATTAATTGGGCTGCCAGTCAAATTGTTTATGTACCAGAAGGAGCAAAAGAGTGAGTGTGGACCAGTGTGGTACGCCCCTTAATAGAGATCGTTCGTCAGACAGTACTTCTCGCACTCTCGCTGTTCACGACCTTCCCGATAGAGTCATCTGGATCCACCTACAGCTGGTAGATATGTTACGAACGATGGATCACGACAAACGAGTACGAACGGAAGGACGGAAAGCCGTGGAATTAGGCTTTACTCATCTGAGACCATGAAGTATCTGCGGAGATGATGAGGCTCACGACTACTAAGTCATTAGGAAAACCTTAACCATCACATTCTTCCAGTTGTCAGTAACTTGTTGGTTAATGAAACCGTAAGAGGCAGCGAGAGAAACGTGATACGCAGTTATATTCGTATTTGTCGGTTATGTAAGCAACCTGGTCGTATACGCTGTTATTGAATTTGTAGGTTTCCTCACTGTTTCCTATTATCGGAGTGTGTAGACGAATCTGTAGTGCAAGGTTCCAGCCTCGGTTTTACGGGGGAAAGTTCACAAATATCAGAATCTGAATTAACTCGCTGCACCTTCTAGGTAAGCTGGCATCCGGTATCCTCATGAGAGGCCAAAATATCTCATTCTTAACTTAACACATGAACGGCGTTGTTGTGTCACAACAGGAAACGGAAGATTTTTGCTCGAGAAAAGCGAACTATTCGAGTCACCTGGGTGACGAATAATTTCGTGTAGAGATTCGAAGTCATCAACAGTAAACACACTAGAACATAAGCTTCGAAAGAACATGTCAGTCGCCTTGTTTTGCCTACCAGCTATGTAGACGGCATCGAAACGAAAGGGCGAAGGCTCGTTATTATTTTTTTCCGATTGAAGTCGTACACAAATGAAGTACTGTAGCCCAGCTGGCTTCTTGTTTCAGTTTCTACTGTTTCAGTTTATCATTCATAATATTTCCTGTCATGCATGGCACTGGTGCGTCTGTTCGAGTGTCAAGTGTATATCTAAAATAGCCTTAGCTCTTTCAAACTCGACTCTACCTATTTCCATCTCATGCTTTATAATTGTGAAACTAATTCAATGGTGAGTCATCGTAAACGAAGATGCTTGTTATGTGGACTCCTTTTGGCTGAATCGGGTGCATGCAACGCAGGACAACGCTATGTACACCCTGTCTCTTATGGAAGTAGAGTCTCGACGTTTTATCGACATCCATTTCCACATTATATGTCACATCTTCGCTCTCGATATGGAACTCACGTGCATTGTATACCGTCTTGATCGTTTTTTCTCCTAATACAGTGTCCTGACCATCAAATTGTATTCCGTTCGTAAGGGTCGATTGTTTCATTAGTGACTATGCTAGTCCCACCGTTGTGACTTCAATCTGTGGCTTTCCGATTGTTTCTGCATTGAGTTAGCTCATGTGGCAGTTCGTCCCCTATTTGTTACTGCTTTTACCACAATACACCAAATGATGGAGTATAACCTGATACGTTGCATTTTTTAAACAGTTTTGTTTAAAGTTTATGCACTTCGTGTGTGAAGTTTGTAAGTACTTCTGTCGATATCTGACGGCATCTTCTTGCATTTATTCATTCAACCGGGCGATAACTTACACTGTTCCGTTTAGGTTTTTATTCCAACGATGCATATTACGAAGTGCAAACCATGGTCCTATTTTGCTCATCTATGGAAGTGACTCTTTGACTCTCAATGGAATGTTTAAAGTGTAGTTCAGTAATGAACTGTTGTTGTTACCAAGGTTTTTTTAATCGTCTCACTCTATCTTTTGTAGATTATCCGTGGTCGCTATTTAGACTGATAATCTTGGAACCTAGAACTTTACTAAATGGTTTGTGAAAAATGTGAGTTCCTGCTATAGACTTACGCTGGCGATTCGCCTTCATGTAGGTGAAAAGAAACTCGGTAAAGTGATCACGCCGGATCCTTGGAAAGCTGGTGCACGTAATACGGTCGGTAGTGGTGGCCGCAAGTTGAATGAAAACAAATTGTTGACCGCCTCCAAGAATCGATTTAGTCCATATTCGAGCAATTTCCGGCGATGTCGCGTGTGTGCACAGAGCGTCCATCAGCCCGGGTCCTATTATTGCCAGCAATGTGCTTTTAAGAAGGGTATATGTGCCATGTGTGGTGTACGGTTGGTAAATACAACAAATTACAACCAATCATCAGCATGATGACATTAACAAAGCATTTTGATGCTTACTTCAATTCCTCATTATGGTCATTCTGCCAACCATTTTCACTAATCATCTGTTTGTAGCTATGTCTCCGTTTATCATGTTTCATATCCATTTGCAACCTGGAGTGCCTATGAATAAAGTTGTACAGTTATCGTTGGCTGCCTCTCTTCACGGACACTGGGTGGGCAAGTGTTTGTCGTCTTAAGGAAAGCGTACATCAAGTTTCACAATGGAAACAAGTTCATATATGTCTATATATATATTTATACTATATATATATTTATATATATTATATTGTATGGTTTAGGGTTTATTCGGAAATTTTTGTTTTCTTGCCGTCTTTACCACATTTCCGTTATGAAATCCGTTGTTTTAAACAGTTGGTTCTTTGCATCTTTTTGAGCATAGCCTAGAGCAGGCAGTATCTGGAAGGTGCCGAAACTGTGTAACAGTGACGCGCTGGATATCTGAAACGAGTGCTGGCTAAAATAGCTTATGCTCAGCGCACAGCTGCAACAATCGCCCACCATTATCTGATCGATGTGATGCTATCCCAAACCTACCACCTAAACGAGATTCGGCTTCACCAAGGCGGCCGACCTGGGCATTCATATCTCCGGCCAGAACGACTATATCAGAGCCATGTGTCGACCGAAGGAGAGTGGCCAGATCCGAGTAAAATGCGTCCTTGACGCCGATGTCACTACAGTCAGTTGGAGCATAAGCAGACAATGAAAAGATTTCTGAAGGTTTTGCGTCTAGAGCTGGCCTTAGTAGAACCTGTCCAAGCGGACGTCACGAGGTTCACTGTTAACAGGGATCCAATCTATCAACGCAGATATAGCCGTTGTCAAATAAGGTCAAGGCTTTACAAATAATTATCTGTACACAGTGTTGGCTTGAGACGGTTAATCGCAAGTGCTTAGACGTAACGCGGTTTTTTGTGACACATTGAACTAATCATTGTTGAGTCCAGGTTAATCAGTTATCTTGCCACCAATCTGTGTCTAGTGGTTGACAAAGCCGCCTGTTTGCGCGCACCCCTGATGTGCATCTATATTTCGATCCCAATTTGCCGGATTCCTAACACTTATCAGTGCGGTCGTTCTAATTTTAGTGGCAGTCACTCGCAAATTGTTGAACGCAATGTGAGTTGCTTCCAGTTTGTCCTCTATTGGTTGAGGGTAACAGTAATCGACGAGTCCCGTCAGTAATCAAGATTTCAGCCAAACTAAGGTTCCAATGAGCCCCTGAGATCAAGAGTTTTATGGTCAGTTGTTCATCTTTGTCGGCATTGTGAGATTGCTTACTATGGTTTCTCCCTAATTTAACATTGATTCCTTCGTCTAATGTCGTCCGTGATGAGATGTGTTTTTATCGATGAACCCATAAAGCTGCAGTGTAGTGAGTAGTGCCAGTTAATGCGCGGTTGATTCATACTGGTGCGAAACTGGCAATTTGGTTTGTGGTATACAGATCTCTTTGTTGTTACGTCACCTCTGTGATAGAACGATATCCAGAAATGATAAGCGACTGTTCTTTTCAAGTTCTGAAGTGAATCTCAAGTTGGCTGTTCTTTTTTGTATCGTATTGTCAAAGAGTTGTTGACGTTGCGTAGCCGGGAAGAGCTCTACCACGCAGCGTTTAGAGAGTTACATCGTCGAAATTGTTGTGGTTAACTGTCCTGTTGTTGTCAGCATAAGGAAATTAGCAAGCACACCTCAGTGGGCTTTCCAGGCCAACCCAGGTTGGCCAGTATTATCATTCACCTTTGGCTGTTTGTCTCCGTGGATTTCTTTTAATGTGGTTTGGTTAACTTAACTGTCATAGTTAGTAGCCGATTGTTTTTTCAAGTTTGTCTGTCGCGTTCGCGCTGAGGTTTGGAAACAGACGTTTGTAGTTGGATTAGTTATAACGACTGAGTCTCGTTTTAGTCTCGTGAAGCTCGGTTGGGGTGGATTGTTTGATTTTTTTGTACATCTTTTTGTTTTTACCGGCGAACGGTAGTTCAAATCGAACTACTGTCTGATCATACTGGAGAACCACTAAATATGTGGTGGTCCTCCGAGGAAATATTTCGGTACAGTCCCGTAGGTTTACCACCTTTTTAGAAAGTACCCTCCCAACAGCGAACATCTTCATTTTCCTAATCTGCTTACAGCCAGTGTATCCAGCCACCGCTTACAGTCGCTTCGGTAAGCAGAACGTTGTGTGCACTGCATCATATTCGAGGCTATCATGTGCACCGTTGACGGGAGGTGTGTGATAGCCTAGTGCACTGTTCACTTGATCCTGAACATCACCGAGGCAACTGAAGAAGATTGTAAGGTCAGCCTCATTCTGTGGCATTAGCAAGTTGTGCCAGACAGGTTGTGAGTGCATGCATAATTTAGGACTCGGGTTCACCACCAAGCCATTGTTGCGCTCCACTAGCATCAAGGAACCAGAGAAATCGGCTGTGTCGGTCACGTAAGATCTGGTCGATAAAACCGGCTGAGAGAAACCCGAAGAACATTTTGACTGCACAAATGCCTACTTACAACGTGGAGAAATGTACGATCCGTCCTATGAACGGAATTGCCGAGACAATGCAATTAAGTAAAGTTGGAAAGTCTTCAAGCCAAAGTCAGCAAGGGATGTGGACCTGAGCGAGTAATATGTAAACTGTATGCTGTATAGCCACACCTTAGTCAACGGACGGCATTTTGTTCAAATATGGCAATAAAACAACTATAGGATTTTTGGAAGTATGCTCCAAAATTTTGCCCGTTTCCAGAAACAGGTAAAAAAAAGTAACTAAGGATCTGGCGTCTCAACTTTCAGACGCTACGGTTACCGACGGTCAAATGCTCGATGAGGAGCAAATTTCGTTTTGGCGTTTACTATGTATCGTAATAGACATTTTGAGGCATATTTTTGTAGAGGGAAGTTCGGGTGAGTGTTTTTACGGAGGTGGCTGGTGGAGTTTTTAAAGAAGACAAATATTCATCTACGACGTTTGTGAGGTTTGTTTGTATTTGTGAACAGCTCTGCACGTTTATTACGAGACGGTATCCCGATCTACTGTCAAACAAAACGGAGCCTCAGCACAAGCTGGTGGAACTCAGAAGAGTAAATTATGGAAAACAACTGGAGCTCATTGATTTTTTCCATAAATAAACTCCTACTTTCCTCACTTGTCTTTGTTTAAAGATTCTTAAATTTGGTAAGTTATGGAACTCCTCCTTTTAACCAGGGCTTTTCCTGCAGCTGAGACCGTAGCGATCGAGTGGATATTTTCACTGGTAAGACTGCGTACCTTTCGCGCCATTTTGTTCAGTGGAATGTTCTACCTCAGAGAATGACGGTGTTATTCAATGTACATTCTCCTACAAGTGTTTAGCTGTCAGTCTTCATGCATACACTACACAGAGCAATACAATGACTGCCACTTTTCGTCGTAATATCACTCACATTTCTAATATTTAATGTCTGTTATCAGGAAATCTTTCATGATGTTCAGGCGTGATTACTTCATTGTTGAAAATAGGGTGTAGTTATCTATGTACTGTTGGACATTAATCCTCCCAGTGATGTATAAAAAATAGTAAGCCAACCTCAGTTTGCTATTTAAGGAAAGAGTTGACTATTATTTTATCTCTGTTCGATACGCGGAAACATGAATCGACCAGAGGATCAAAACACAGCAAAAACAATTTAGATGCTCACGGTGCATATGCTGTCATTGTGTGATATCTCATTGCTTATTGATGGATAGTCCGATACTTTGATTGGATAGCCCGGATACCATTTATGTTTGATTTCAGACTCAGACAGGCTATACGGTCGGTTCATTTAGGCAAAAGGCACCATACACGAATCTGGCCTTTGAAACTCTTCACTAACACATGCTGTTCCCCATTGGAGTTGCTTTCACGGACCATTGTGGTTGGAATGTTAAATGTTTTAGTTCGATTATGCTTAGTGTGAGGTCGGTGATAAATTGATCATCAGATTCGCTGGATTGAATCTTTCGATTGGACACGTACTTCACATGAGCCCCAATCAGCGAACGACACTGGAGTCTTGTATTTTTGGATGGCATCTGCCGAAAAATGTGCCGACACGCAAGATTTTTTATTGGGCGTGAATGCTGTTCATTTCAGACAAACACTGTGTAATAGCTACTGTTTGCGTACGGTTTCCGATCTTGAGTGCTTCGAACGAAGCTACACTCTAGAAAGTTTGATGACATTTCGTCAGGTACTGAACGCTAATAAGTATCAGAACGGTCTCAACATAGCGCTGCAAAAGCGACTTCAGTCATGACTCTGTGTCACATTCTTTTCTTGTTGTTTTTGGATACGCCTTTATAATAAGCTCACGTCTGTACTTGGCTGTTTCGATTGTCTATATTTCGTCGGTGTTTTGAATGTTTCCTGAGAATAGCACACTTTTGTGTAATGCTTATCCAAAGATTATGTAGTGAATGAGCGTCGGGTTGTAATATGATCGCATTGTCTTGCTGCAGTAAATATTCCTGGATGGAATTTGTTCTTTATGCCGCTGATGGGAATTTACGATATTGGCTACGCAGCACGCGTGCTGCTCCATCAGTGGTTTTCTCGTCACAACCCTGAATGTCAGTGCATAAAAGTGCGTATCTGATTTTGTTCGTTCCCAGTTTTAACCAGGTTCTACCCTAGGAACTGTCGGTTGTAAACTGTTGTATATCGCAGTTAGCTTCCCATTGGCGCAAATCACTGACCACTCGCAAGTAGATTATTCTATTTTAACTGTTTTTTGCTTGAGAGGATCACTTATACTACTAGTGAGTAGTTTGACAGATTTGCTAATTGTGGCAGATTCGTTTGTTCACCAGTAACGATAGAAGACACGTCGCGAGATGTTAACATTTCGTTTACTCTCTTCAGTCACGAACGTAAAACATTAGAATATATAGGACATGCGGATAGCAACAACAATAGAAACAATCAACGATTGGGTTTACATGAAACAAGGACAAGTTTCGCTGAAGTCACGGATCCCTCGGATTTGGTTACTCTCCGCAACGTCTTCCATGGCACATTTTTTGATAATGGTTGTCAGTCGGAGATAGCTGTCGTTTCCAGAAAACTTTCTTCTCCGATGTGACACACTTCAGATTAATTTGGCAACATTTGGATTTATAATATCGAGGTCACTGAGGCCCCAACTCTCCGCAGTCAGTTCGACTTCGTTCTCTGTTGGTTTATGAAGTGAACTGGTTTAGTTTAGGCAGTCTGTCTGCCAAGTCAGCTGGTATCAGAGTGATTGCTCTTTACCTGATTTTTTCTGAGGTTTGTGTGCCCTACGTTCAAATTAATCGGTTCCACTGACCTCCTAACCATTAGTCGTTACTTCCCTGACCTATTCTGCTATCTTGACGTGGTGGTCAGGCTTGTGCACTGCATCGATCCGGAGGGCTATGCTGACTAGGACTTCCGGTCCTTCCAGGTTCAACCCTGTCAGACAGGCCAAAGGGGAGCAGCCAGACGAAAAGCAGTTACACTCATAGGATTGTATGTCGCACTACTGACCGCGTAGGAGTGTTTAGGTAGTGAGGCACGATCCTATGGGCATACAGCAGAACTATTTTTATAGTTGCGGCACTGCTGTCTTCCGTATCAGGAAGAAGGGGGTTAGAAAAGGTACCCTAAACAAAGAACACTCCGATCGCCCAACGGTTGACCGTGACCGCCGGCGTATTATCCAATACGGTCGAAAAACATTCCAGTATCATCCAAAACTCTGATGTAGCTTAAAATACATGTTCTGCACGCAGCGGTAGTCAGAATCAGACATCAATGTCTTATTCACTGCGCCCTCGGGCTAGGCAAGCCCCTCACTGCCAAGTGAGTCAGACTTTTGAGTCATTGGCTCCGGGTAGGGTCCCCCAAGAAAACCCTGTATCCTGTTGTCTCGCAGGTCAGACTTTTGAGTCAGAGACTCGGGGTGGGGTCCCTCAAGTCAACCCCCTTCCGCGGCATAAACGACCGGGAAGTATCAGAAGTTATCGTTCTCCCGACAGTGACATTATTCAACCACTACGAATTTCCTTATTTTATCTCCACCCTCAAGTTTTCTGTCTTCTATGTGTCTTCAGGTGATAGCTGTTTTCTGAAGCCAAGACAACTGGTAAACATTGGCGCCTTCAATGTCCGCACTCTCCGACAAGTCGGTCAGCAAGCTGCTCTGGCTAGTACTCTCTCAAGTCTGGAGCTTGATGTGTGCTGCGTGTCGGAGACGCGAGTCTACGATTCTAGCACCGTTATTCACTTGAGCTCACCTCTAGATAACTGTCGATTCAAGCGCTTCTCTCTCAGGGTTTCTGGTGACGCCGAAGCTGAATCTCGTGGTCAAGCTGGAGTGGGAATCGCACTGAGTTCCAGAGCAGAGCAGCAATGTTTACCTGATTGGATGGCAGTGGTGAGTCGCTTATGTGCTGTCCGACTTAACACATCGTTTACAGTCTGTGTACACATCCGAAAAGTGCTGTATATTCACTAAATCGGCGTACGCTCCATCATCATCATCATCATAGACAGCAATACATCAGTGGTTCACACTGATGCTTGACTGCCACACAACCAAAGAAGAACAAAGGAAAAAAAACTATATAGGAAGAAAGAAGAAAACAGAGGAGGGGAGGGGAAGTGGACCTAACTACTAAAAATAGCTACGTCTATATTCAAACATACAACATCAAGGCGCCTACACCTTGCAAACAAACAACCGAGCTGTAAGTGAAAGTAAGGCGTCATCAGCAAGACAGCTTCCTTACGGCTTTCACTGCCCCGCATCATTAAGTGCACTCACTTCACAGACAACTCGGCCAAACAACGACAGCATTCACGCCACTGAGCTCGATTAGCCGCCATCTCACCTAACGTCTCAAGCCACCGACTCTGTGAGTCGCGAGGGCCCCAGCCCGGGAGACGAACCCGACCTACAGTGACCAACCCCTTCGTGAACGATTTCATTTGTCTACGCCAGGTCATCATCTGTCCACCTCGCACCTTGCGCCAGTCGGCCGCAGCGTCGGCAAACAGTGCTCGGTGTGGCAAACGACTAGCTGGCATATGCTCCAATACACAGCTATTCAACTGATGCCAAACAAACGTTCTGCGATGTCCCCCTTGACCTGAAGCAGACTAAACACTCCGACCTCATCATAGTAGCGGACGATTTTGATGTTTAGTTTGGTGGTCTTTTTTCAGAGGAGAAGCGGCTGGGGATAGGTTTGGTGTCCGGCACAACACATTGACAATGGCGAAAGACTGCTGCAGCTTTGCGCATCCCGTGATCTCTTTATTTCGAGCTTCGTATTTCAACACAACCGAAGGCCGTTTGTTACGCGGAGACCTCCCTTTGTTCCTAACCCATGAGCACTCGTGTGTACCTTTCACATTCGCCTGTGTGCCCCAAAATCTTGCTTAGACTCAAGTTGCTCTTGTCGGGTGCGTCCTCATCGACCAACGCCTCGTTTATCCACGCACCTGAGAATGTAGTTACCGCTTGAAAATATCAGAAC
>LOND01006091.1:0-24090 GCA_014220965.1 Paragonimus kellicotti
TATCAGAGTCGGCCCGTTCCAAATGCGCAAGCACTAGACTCGAGTTTCGCTCTGAACAGAGCTCGTCAGTAGTGCATATCCCGCCACTGCCGGGACTAGAACTGCGGCATTGCGTTTCGTCAGGCAACCGTGTTCACCACTGCGCCATTCACCTCACATTAGGCACGACCGAATAATCATCGCGAGTGAACGCACAACCACTTTCGCTTGTGAGTAATGATCAGGTTGCCCGATCCTATCGAGAGGAGACACAGTTACTGTCTGTTAACTCCAATCGATAACCCCGCGATTAGGACTTGCTAGGCAGGTCGAAATCTCCGATCTCATTGAACCTGCTAGGCGATATTCTAGATTACTGGTGAGTAGTCGAGGATTTGGTTAATTTCAAGTTGAACATCACCCACAATTGATCGCAGCTGTCGCATTCCCATAGACTATCCAGTCGGCCCCTTTCGAAAAGAAGCACTAGACTCGAGTTTCGCTCTCATTAGAGCTCGTCAGTAGTGCATATCCTTGCCACTGCCGGGACTAGAACTCCGGCCTTGCTTTCATGAGGCAACCGTGTTTACCACTGCGCCATTGACCTCACATTAGGCACGACCGAATTATCATCGCGAGTGAACGCACAACCACTTTCGCTTGTGAGTAATGATCAGGTTGCCCGATCGTCTCGAGGAGGAGACACAGTTACTGTCTGTTAACTCCAATCGATAACCCCGCGATTAGGACTTGCTAGGCAGGTCGAAATCTGCCGATCTCATTGAACGTGCTAGGCGATATTCTAGATTACTGGTGAGTAGTCGAGGATTTGGTTAATTTCAAGTTGAACATCACCCACAATTGATCGCAGCTGTCGCATTCCCATAGACTATCCAGTCGGCCCCTTTCGAAAAGAAGCACTAGACTCGAGTTTCGCTCTCATTAGAGCTCGTCAGTAGTGCATATCCTTGCCACTGCCGGGACTAGAACTGCGGCATTGCTTCCATGTGCAGGCAACCGTGTTACCACTGCGCCATTCACCTGCATATACTGACTCATAATCAAGTCTAGTCAGATGATGCCTGGTTGTCTACACACCAGACTTTGCAGTTTCACTCTCTCCTATCTCAAACCTGCTGCCACGTTGCACCTTGAGTACCTGACTACTGAGCTTCGATAGGACGATGTGGTTACTTGTCCTGGTGTTCAACGCGATCGGCTAACCGGCCCTACTGACCAGTGCTGACTGCCACGTTCTTCTTCACGAAATTTAATAGGTCGCTGCAGTTCGGTTGTTTCCCGAACTCAGTTACGCTCTCAGCAACTTCTGTCCATCTTTCCGTAAGTAGTGAGGAGATCGCTCAACAGCTTCAATGAGGTTGGCTGAGCGGTTTAGCCTTGCATCACAATCTGTCCGTAGCAACGTCGCCTGACAGCCCTTCATCTGATCGGCTAGTCCACGCAAACCATTGACGTCACCACCTACCAACTTGAGACCCATTTTAATGTTCCTGATTATTGATTACTTAACGTCATGACGGTGGCCGAACTGTTGGTGCAAAATTCTCATGGTCTGTAAATCCCACCGCTGTTGGGTTGAACGTACAGTGTTTAGTTCTCTCTCACACACTGTTACGACCATAATGCAACAAATATGAAGAATTCGATCCATTGTCGGTAAATGCCACGTTACCTTCAAACTATCTGACAAAATTAAGATCGTTCTTCAAAGATCCATCAGAGCTGTTAACTCCAATCTTTGAAAAAGTGGCAACTGAAGGGGTTTGTTTCATGAGTCCGCTGTTTAGTAGAGGGATTGATACTATCCCTCGAAGCAATGTTAAATCCTGTCCCAACCGTACGGACGGCTTCGAAATCGAAGGGTCTACGGCCTGCATTGTGGAGATGGAGTAGCGAACGTTTGCAATTTACCCCCTCTGTCCTTTAAAATCAGCTGCTATGTCATATAATCAGAAATTACGCCAGGAACATTTAACAGAGCATAAATAAGGCGAACGAGATGAACGGCGATGGATTCTGACACACTTTCCGTCAACTTTAATCAGGTCTCCAACTGCCCAACTGCTTTTTCAGGTTCGGAACCTTGATTATTTGTAGGAGCTCTGAACAGACAGAAGACATGCATAAGAACACACAGTTCTGCTGAGAGCCCATCATTCGAAAGGTATAATAGAAGCAATTGAAGCTGTTGGGAATAAAAGAAATCTTCTTTAAACCAGAGACTGAAGGTTATTGAAATCGTGTACGTCATCATGTGCATCAGTGACCGAATGGTCCTCGTTCAAAAGAAGGAACTGCACACGTAACGTTGCCACAGCCTCGATAGACAAAGTGTTCGACCATTCAGTGCCAAACTTTTGGTACATAGGAGCAGAATCGGCCTCACTCACGCCACGATCCTTGGCACTGATGGAAATTTTCACAAGGCCGGAATTCCATAACAGGAGGGCGTGATCAAAGCTTAGCAAAATTTAGTAGAGTTGACCGAATTACCGAATGCGAATACAAAAAATAAAAGATGGCGTGTGAAGAAAGGTGAAACGGGGGATGCACCTCTCTACAACACACCATTCAAGACCGTGGAAATAATTATACCCCACATGCACTGGGCTATCGGCACAGCATAGATCAATTAAACGTACAATGATGTTCTATACACGATGTTTTGCGGACATTCTATTGAGGCCCACATTACATGAGAGGAATATAGTTTGTCTTGATTCAGTTAAACCTCGTGTTTTTACTGAATTCAAGGTATTTGGAATTATTTCATTACTCTCGTGGAAATGATTTAATTTGAAAACTTTCAAATGCACCGCAGGTTAGGGCAAATCAGTAGTGTAGTCTGAAACTACAGCCATAAAAGTTTGTGGAATGTTCGGATAAGAGGTAAAGTGATAGACCTCAGAGAGAAGGCCAAAACCCATGGTCACCTGCGTTTGTGAGAAAATCTGACAGTGTAAATTTGTTGGGGAAATCCTGAGCAGAAGAGCCTGTCACAAGTTGGACTAGGTCCTCAAACGGATCCCACTGATGCCTTTGCCCATACTATAGAGGAACAATCACTGCAACCAGACATCTAGTGGTTCTTTTGAAAACTATAGAAGGCTAGCAAAATACACAGTACCGTACGGACAAATTTTCGAGAGGGCTCTATTTTCCCATGTACCAGGCAACATTGTCAGGTGAAGTTTCATCGGAAGGAGGATGCAAAAATCCAGCCTGCAACCATAGATTCCATTTACCATATAGACTATAGACTGTAGATTGTTATATATAAGTTGACAATTCAAAAGAGCATTAATGCCGCAGATTGTTACAGGCAGCGTGAACGAAAAATGGCATCCGATGTTGGCGACACCTGAAAAATCTTCCTGAGGGTGGTTTCCAGAAAAAAATGAGTGAGTCTCCTGATACTACTCAGTTGTTCCAACTTATTTGACCGTGATGGGGCATAAGAGATATTCAACGACATACACGCGTGCACAACTTTTGGCACAAGGTAACACTCGTTCGGTCGCAAGTTTGTACCCGAACCATTCCCGTCAAAGGTTACTACACAGTTTGGCTTTGCCAACAGCCTTTTTGATTCTGTAACATTGAATCTTTGATAGAAAAACAATATAGAGCAGCTATAACAAACATCGTTATAAGGGAAATAATCAAGAAAATGTTTGTTGCAGGTATAGCTACGTTACTTGGAGATTTTGCAGTCCAACGAACCTCTTTCTGACGAAGACTTCCCAGTGAAAGTAACTGCGTCATACCGGACAGACAAACGCTGAGTTCACGTAAATGAGCAGAATAGAACCAACGTCTCATGATAAAAATAGTGAGCTGTGCTTGTGTAAGTCGATGCATGAACAGATAAAGGTGCATCCTACAGTTTGACGCTAATAATGAGGAAGTAATAACGAATGCAAGTGTCCAACGAGGACAGACACAAGATGATTGTGTGTCACATGGTCCTGAGACGAGCCATCAGTAACCACAAGATTGAAATAATCGAAAATATGGAGACAACGACAAAAATGGTAGCTTCCGATACGCTCACAAATACCTAATACAGCTGTCAAGGAGCCCTATATTTTTCGTGTAAAAACGCCTTCCTCCTCGAAAGCAAGTGTGTCAAATCAGGATGTACAGAAATTCCCAGAACCATCCAGAGTTAAATTTCGCTTTTTTCCAAACTGCCGAATTTTTATTCCACTAAATTCATGGGTGGTTGAGTGACGTTGATTAGCAGTTTTAGTAGATGTTCTTCGATCTTCTAATCAACGGGGACAGCCACGTTATTCTCGAGACCGGAAGTTCCGGTTACTTTGCTACGAGTGTGCACATCCGAATTATTACTCTGTGCATCCACAGCATATTTTCAGAAGTTAGCAACAACTGGGCATGACTCAGAGCTCTACGCATCGAACGATTGAACCATAGATCAACCACCTGTTTTAAACAAGCAAAACATAAACAGTTCGAGCAGACGCAGGTAAAACTGATTGAAACACTGACTCAGAAGCTGAGCTTGCAAGAGCCGACAGCAATATCAAGCGAATCCATCAAACCTGCAGCAGAATCTCTAATGAATTCAATCAGTGAGTTTCGTTTTAAATCTCAAATTAGTGACAAGTTTGATTTTTGGTACGAAAAGTATGAGGAGGTCTCCAAGGTGAAACTACCGGACACTGAGGTTGTTCGAAGTGGAGGCTGCTGCTACCTGAACTGGATACATCAGAACGTGAACGGTGCCGAAGTACCAACAGACGGCTGCTAAAGAATCCAAGGGATTTTGTTTTCGACGAAACCAACCAGATGCTGCCCACAAATTTGACCACGGTCATCCATGTTCACGTGCGCTCACCAATGGCGAAATCTTAGATATACAATGAATGACTAGGTGATCCTTACCTTGGAACAGTAAGCCGAGAGTGTAAGTGTCTCTAGTTCCGCACAATGACGTGAGATAATTCTAAGCACTGCTGTTACAGTTTATCCGCGCTACGACATTCAATCACAACGGACGTGGCGAATATCGTAACATTGAAAATTCGCGTGAATATCGAACACTGTCCCAACGTCCCCTGCAAACTGTCATTGCGTCTGGTGAAGTTGGAGTGTGACACCAATATGGTTGAACAGAATCAGTTGATCAATTATGATCACGGTATCCACGATGGTTGCCCCGATCTTCAAGTGTCCCAACCAAGGCCGAACTGAAGTCAGAACTCGATGACCAAACGGAGACTCCTACACCATTTCGTGAATGCAGCAGATAACACCGTCTGCTATTGTTCATTCGAAAAACACCGGTGTGCCCATTGTTGCAGGGAGGCATAAAACAGACCATTGGGGTTTTAAAAATGCCAGAGCCGCTTAATTGGAATGTTTGCGAGCGTAAGGTCGAGCGAACCGAAGACGATCGGTTGAGAATAACGCAACGAGTGAAGTCCAGTGCAGAAATTTCGCAAAATGTTATGCGAGAGGCAATTTTCTTCGCTGACATATCACAAAGCGTCGCACACAGTGTTTGACCTCGAAGAAAGGAATCTCAGGGTACAAGGCCGATTGCCTGCAACGATGGACAACAATGATTCATGCCTGCGGCTGCATTATATAACAACGTTCCACAGCCCGCTTTGTTCGAGTTGGCGCCCTGAGCACATTCACTGGACCACATCGACCGAGCGACATGGATACGGTAATGCCAATGGGAGACACTGAACCTGATGTTAACCTCATTCTAAATGACCCCATCCAAACACTTCTAGTGACATCAGAGATGATCAAAGAGGCGTCCAAATTCGGCCAAGTTTTGAGGTGAGTTATGGCATTCATTAACAGATCCTGGCACAGCGCAGACGTCAAACATGACTCGCGGGAATAGTTCACCCGCACGGTGCTCTTTTGATCGTAGATGGGTGTCTCATGTTTGTTGATAGGGTAGTACTCGCAGAAGCATTCAACGAAAGATGCTCAACAAATCCATAATGCGCATCCAAGAACCAACGAAATGGAGCCTCCGTCGCGCAGTTTTCCTGGCGGCCACAAAGAAGCAACAAATGAATATCAACTGCAAAAATATACACCGTGTTGTGTAGCTTCAAAAACTCCCATGAAGTGTGAAGTTCGCGCTCGGTCAGCAGTTAAAACACTCTGGTTATTGTTCCACATGAATCTCGTCGGATGACTCAGTAGGCAAACGTATCTAGTCATCAGCGACGCTTGAACGAGGTGGCTGAAAGTCCACAACCTACGACAACCGATTACGAACAGAACCATACAGAGGCCATTCGATACTCTGCAGCTTTTTTCGGACTGCCAGAGACGCTGGTTCTTAGTTCATCTCTTTTGTCTTCGCAAACTACTGTCAGCTGCGAGACATCCTTCAAAAGCGGCTCAACCCTACCCCTCTCAATAGAACGGGTGAACTGGAAGGTTTGTCTGCACTTTCGAACGAAGATTGTTGAAACCAGAGAAGTGGAAACCAAAACCATGTACTTCTCAACCAGTTACTGCATAACCTCAAATTCGATCGTCTCAGAAAGCATGCCACCGGAAGAATGCACGTTGGAGAGAAAAATGGAGGCTAATTTCGATATCATGAGTCCTGATTCGAACAGGAAGGTAGAGATGATCAGTTACAGTTTGAGGTGCAATTTGAAAATCTCTATAACTGAACCTGTCAGTTAACTCCCACTTTAAATGCCACTCTGAAACAATTCACATTGATCTAACAAACTGGTGCTATCAATACCGACGAAGTCAGTTTGCTCCATAAAAACTTGTCACTGCTAGACATCTACAAGCCTTGAGAGCTCTCCGTGAACGTGGAGATATCCTCATGACACGTCCCGACAAAGGTGCAGGCATTGTTATCATGGAAAAGGAAAGACTACGTCGATAAAATGTTGGAGATTCTCTCAGATCGAAGTAAATTTAGTAAACCTGAAACCGAGAAAGACAAAACAATTCAGATCGAGGGGCAAATCGTAGACGGCCTCAAGCGACTTTTGCAACTAGGAATAATTACAGACACACGTTCGAACGACTTGAAACCGACTGTCTATACGGTTTACCCGAAGTCCATAAGCCCACTCATCCGTTGAGAGCTATTCTCGATATGTGAAACTCTCTGTACCACTTAACGGCGAAGTGGATAGCTGAACAATTTCAACCTATTCGCCGACAACTGTGTCAGTACAGCCTACAAGACACGTTCGATTTTGTTATGGACGTAGAGAGCGTTGAGATGACTAGTAAGTACATGTGTTCGTTAGACGTCTGCTCGTTATTCACAAATGTCCCTCTGCTTGAGACTCGCAACTTCATTTGTGAGCAAATCGAACACTCGATTCAGCATACCGACACCCATATTGAGATCACTGCTTCAACGATGTACTCTTAACGTTCAGTTCGAAATTCAACAACGAACTCTATCGTCAGATTGATGGGATTGCAATGGGATCCCAACTAGGCCCATTTCTAGCGGATATTTCCATGGGAAAGCTTGAACGTCAACAATTCATTCAGCCCATTAACAGTCTGCGCTTTTATCGGTGATACGTACGTATCTCTTCCTGAAGTCTGAGCATGATCTACCTGGTATCATCTACTCACCAACCAGGACCTTCGCCATCAAGTTACTCTGAACAGAATCACAAAACTCATTTCATTTCCTAGATGTGAACTTGAATAAGCGCCCACATGGTAGGTTACAATGCTCTGTCTATTGTAGGACAAGTTGGACTGGGCAATACACAAATCTCAAAAGTTTCGTGCCTTTAAAGCGGAAGCGAATCCTTAACTGACTGTCTGCTGAACACCTTCGAATTGTGGGAAGGTAAACGATCTAGCAGGAACGGAAACCTCACAATGTCAAATTTGCCGCCTCAGGATGTTGAGCTGAGTTATCGTTCGAGACTAAGGCGGCGAACAAAAAATGCAGCGAACCCGTCAAACTAATCTTGACCGATTTGTATCGTGTAATACTGCCTTCTTCCTTGGAAGCGATTTTGTCGAATCAGGATGGACGAAAATCCCCAGAACCATCCAGAGGTAACTTTTTCGTCTTCTAGCTCACTGAACCATCATACTGTCATACATATTAGCGGTTGTGAACTTCATTGCGAATTTTAGTAAGTATTGAATTGTTCGCCAGAGGTTCGGGGCCTTTCCGACTTGCGCCTGATCTGATGGTCCAATAAACACCTTCCTCAATATCTAACGGCTGAGAAGATAATTCATCCTCGAAACGGTTAATAAGAAGGCGCTCGGAAAAACTGGATTTAATACGGTGCTATTCGAATCAATGTACAAGAAACCTGAATCCCTCAATCCGGATGTGAAATTCCTCAGAGGTTGAACAACAATAACAATAATCGACAACTAGGCCCCGCTCAGTGATGGGAGACGATGAAACGGAATTGAGCTCACTCAAACGAATGGTCATTGGTTGGGTCGGAGCAAAACGACTGTTTGCACATCGAGAAATGATGAGAATTATAAATGGTTCATGAAAAATTGAAGAAGGAGAATGTCTAATTTTGACATTTGGGAATTTACAGGGCTGAGACTGAATAACAGTAAGGGAGATAGTAGCAGTAGCTGCAGTAAGAATAAGGGTGATTAATGCAGTCCACTTGAGGAAACTGATAAAACGTGGCGACACCTCTCGGAACTAATTGAAGAATTTGCAGTGGTCTGGAAAATGATCCGACAGACTTTAACAAAATCGATCGTACGTGCTACTTGATCTTTTGATCCAAGAATATGCGTAGTTTGCTAGTACCGTATGAATACCGTGCAAATCTTTTCCTCGCCGCACTGGCTTTTGGAGAGAAACAAGGTGACCTTCTCACGCGTTTGCTGACTTGACCTGAAAGAAATCAACGAAGACGGTCGCGTTATTCTCGTTAACAATGTACCTAGTATTAATTACAAGGAGAAGAATTTGGTTCCCATCGCGCACGTTATTATTCAACGGAAAAATCAACAGGTATATGCTGGGGATTGGTGGGTGGCATTCGTTCCAGATTAGCCTGTTACAATGATCGAAGCCAGAGGAAGCCTGCCACAGGTAACGTGCGCATACTGCCTGTGGTTCCAATCACACACCACGTACCCGGTGTGAAACAAATAAATGAAATCAAGAGTCGTGTGAGTGAGGTCTTGGTGTGCAGCAGGCCAACGCTGGTTAGCCAGTTGATCGGTTTACTAGAAACTGAAACACCTGCCTCAAAAGTGAACAAAGAGAGACTTGTAGTGGACAAGTGTGTTTGCGCTAGACCTTCGTCCACGGACAATTCAAAACGTCTTTTCTGAACAGCAGTCAAAACACAGTCCCAACAGACATCGAACTGTATATCAACGATATATATCCAGGAATATTTGGAAATACGGTGAGTAATTGGTCCTAGCCCAGTCTGGGATCAACGGCAGCAACCAAGTTGATGAAGAAAAGAATTGCAAAATGTGCTGCAGCCTGTTCGCCGGCAATGATTGACGCGCCAAGCGAAAGTGCGTGAAACCCTTGATCGTTGAACAACGCTCGAGAAGGTTCAAGCTAAACGACTTCGAAGAATGAGATGGTAGATGAGTCGTCGTGAAAAGGGAGAGCGTTCAACGTGTGCAATTGGTTGCACGGCTGAAGGCAGTGGCACTGAGTTTATATCAGGCCTTCTATAGCAGTCGTACACAGAATCATGTGTACAGAACAAACAAGTGGGAAGACATGGTTAGAGCCGGGTTGCTTGGAGGAGCCACACGACCGCTGGTAACTGCGGACTCCAGTAGTTAGATCTACGCTGGGAATGAAAACTTGGAAATATGATGCACGAAGTCGATCTGTTTACGAGTAAATGCTACTGAATCTGTAGTGATTGTCCCTAATTGTATTTCCCATTGATGTGGTTAACAATAAGCTGTACAATTGCGTTCGGGATACTTGTCTGATTTGCTGTGTCCGGATGCTATTACCACTGTTTCGAAAACTGGCTCTGAAGTTGAGCTGATTAGTTAAGTTCCAAACTTATAAGTTAATAATTTCATTTCTGTATATTCGAACCTACCACAATTGACGTCGCAGACTTCTGCAACTTCTATTGATGGATTTCTGTCTACTTGAAATTCTGAATAGACCTAATTCGAGAGCAATCGAAACTGTTTAGAACGCTTCGAAATATGTCTCACGAACAAGAAGCTGAAGGCCGAATAGAAGGCCGCTGACTTCCTCACCCTACTTGGCAAAGACGCGTTCAGCTTGGTGAAAAGTTCGTCATTTCCTGATTCACCAATTCCCTTTCTTACGAATCCTTGAAGGAACTTCTGCTTCCACATGTCAAATCTGTAATTTTCGAAGCAGTTGGAGGAGCCAACTTCCTTACGCTCTTGAGGAAAATTCAAGATATCGGACAGTTGATTCTTGAAAACCAGACTCAAGCAGCTCGGTATAATTCCGAAGACTAATCACAAACTAAATTTCATGAATGTTCGATCGCCAAAATAAATATGCGTGATATGCTACAGAAGCTTTTATTGCCTCCAAATTTCACATCCCAGTCAGCTGAAACGTTATGCGAAACAATTCAGGATTTCAAAGCTGGTGTGAGAGATGAACTGATGATTTTATACAACAATAACGTGAGACGATTGGTAGGTCAACCAAGGCGGCGGTCCAAAATGTCGAAATGTAACTGGTAATAATCAGCCCGCACCTAATTCAAATGCTACCCGACGATGGAACAGCTGTAAGTCACGTAGTAGCAAACATTCTCGATTGACTTGTCGATTTCGTAACGCTAAGTGTCACAAGTGTAGTAAAATCGGTCACGTTCGATTCGTTTGTCCACTGTTCAGAGTCTTCATTTACACGTACCAATTGCGACGATGATGACTTGAATCCTGACTTTCATTCCATCCCAGTCAGCACACAACTGCACTCGAGTGTCACATTAGTGTCACATGAGTGCCCGCTGTGCGCGACAGGTTTGCGTGCATTCCTACGCCCACTCATGGGTCGTTCCAAATCAACATCATCCAGCAAGTTGAACGAGCATTTACACCTGACTGTCCAGTACTTTTCAAAAGTCATACGGCTTCGCCTGGTACCATTGTAGACGGTTAGTTCGTATTGACACTGAGGTTGTCACTGACACCAAGTGTCCGACTGATACAGACGACAAATCTACCTAGCAGTCAACAACGATTTTGTGCGCTGGTATGTCCGTCATTTCATCTTAATGCTGTAATGCCAGAGTCATCAAGCACACCTACGGCACCCGAAGTACTTCGAAGAGCTGCGACATCGTGAACATGTGAAAGTGGATGGTGGTGACTACATCCATTTCATCATCCGTGAATCCCTCCAGTTTGCCATGCAGAATTCAGTAGTCTTCAGGAATATCACAACAGCTTCTCTACAATTGAATATTGACGGACTGACGTTGTTTAAGAGCTCCAGTTTGCAGTTGTGGCCTATTTTGGGCCGCTGGGTTCGGCCAAATTCTGCGGTCTTCGTAATCGGCGTTTTCTGCGGCAGGGCTAAACAACCGAATGCACACGAATATCTTGATGCATTAGTGTCGGAGCTGAAAGAGGGAATGATCGTACGCGTTTGAGTTATTGTACATTGATATTATTTATGAATTGCCCCTAGACTATATACACATTGTGTCTTGGCATCACTGAACGGCTAGTGTATTCATGACTCGCCGCTCCACTTGCCTCCGCCGGCCGTTTGTCACAAACGTCAATAAAGGTGGTTAACGACCGTCCTTCGTGCGCTAAGTTTTCCTTGACCGTTGATTTCCCCCGTAAGTGCCGAGATTGGGATGACTTCGAGCGGTGGAAGGCCACTGAGTTTCGTCAGTTTCTACTTTATTTAGGACCAGTGGCCATGAAGGGAATCCTGAATGATCTGCAGTACGAGAATTTTTTGAACTTTTCCATTTGCTTCTACGTATTATGCAGTCCGTCATATGCGTTGCATTACGCCAGATTCATCAGTACTCCCATGTTAAAAAGGTGTGCGATGATGAAACTTGATTTAGCTCGTTATATTTGCGAACGAGGACGCTGTTTCTCATCCGGCCATTACAAGCGAGCCGTAGGTCACGCAGACGTAGCACTCAATGTTGGTTGGGTGCCAACTGCATAAACGAAACTCATGGATTTCAAAGAATTCCGCGTACGTTGAAGGGTGGACCAACCAGAACCTTAGCTTTTTCAAGCTCATCAATACGTCTTCTAACGGAATTGAAGGAGACCGCTCACAAATAACTTGAACGGTCCAAATACAAGTTTATCCTGATTTCTTCCATGTGCTTCTTGTTAACGTTGTTCGTAGGTTAAGCCAACTGGTCGGGGCAGCTACTAGTGTAAACGCATACTGCACACTTTGGGGTTGCACAATCACATGGATTTCGCAATCCCGTGCTGCATTCAAACGTTAAAGTGTTCATTATCTCGATAAATCAGAGTAACGAATGCGTGCAATAATGAATCGGAGTATAGTAACCATTTACAACATTTCCGTTCGAGACAAGGTGAATATTAGTTTGCCAATCTCGTTTCCAAGACTTCATTTTCGCCAAATGATCTGAAGATATGACTGGAACTGACGTTCGTGTGATCTTGATATGACGCGAAAGTGCTTTTTAGCGGATGATCGGAGGTTTTCAATATTCTGGATCCACGAGGTTCATTGAGTGGTTTAATATCCAGTGTTCGTAGTGAGCTATTTCCCCAAAGCTCTGTAAGCTCTCCACTCGTCCGGTTGCTATGCCGGTGTGAGGCTGAAAGTGAAAATATAAAAAGTAACCGGCTTACTCGAACATGTCTTCGGATGATGAGCGATAAGATAATCCTGTCTCGCCTGTTTCAGGAGCAAACGACCACGAACGCATTCCGAGTTTCTCTATTTATGGCTCTTAGTACCCAGGCTGTTGAGGAGTGACACCAACGATGGTGCCTCACTTTCATGAACATTGATTCGTCTAATCCAACGATCGGATGAGTGCAGTCAACACGAGAGTTCCATCATCGCACACCCCTTCAGCATGGGGGCTGGTTATTGGTGTTCTGAACATAATGTATAAACGGGGTGAACGGTATACCTTCAAGCTGTAGTGCGGTCGTCCGGCGCTGAACTATCATTAACATCAGGCCACATTGATGACCCGTGATCTGATAAGCATGGAGCTCTTGAGATGGCATTTCCGAGATCTTAAATGGGAATATGGGCAGGCAAAAAGTTTTAGAAAACATACTGATAACCATCAGTGGAGTCTGCATCCGGCGAAACATGGACCAACAATCGTCAGAATCATGAGTATCCATGATACGAAGATTGAACTGTTGTAGCTGAAATGGTACAAGTGCGAATCAATGTTATCGTCGGAGATACAACGGGTATCATCGTGGGTTACTGACCGTAGAGTGGGACACATTATCCCCCATTTACACTGTGTCACATCGACCGTGAATAGAAACAACCGCTTGATAATGTCAGGCGC
The DNA here is from genome assembly GCA_014220965.1 of Paragonimus kellicotti. NCBI lineage: Eukaryota > Metazoa > Platyhelminthes > Trematoda > Plagiorchiida > Troglotrematidae > Paragonimus > Paragonimus kellicotti. The sequence goes on from LOND01006091.1 coordinate 13,512, forward strand.
ATTCACTATCATGGATGACATTTATCGACCGTTTTCCATCTGGAAATAGTCACAGAGAAACAGACTGAACATATAACTCAGACATCTAACCAACCTACAAACGTGGTGGTATTGCTTTCATTGGAATTTACTTCAATATGTTGTGCGAAATACAGTGTAAACGCAGCGGTCGGAAATTACAAATTCATTTATATCTCCAGAACCACGAAAAATTGAGCGTTTCTGCAAGGAGGAAGTATGTATTCGACCAAGTAAATCACGGTCGAGGCATTTTCAGAACGCGAAATCGATTACGAAGTTCAACATTTTGACTTTGTCGGAAAAAGACAGAGAATTTTTCTCAGCAAAAGTGCGAATATGAACAATCGTTACAATCGAGGCGCTCTCACTCGGTTCTAAGTTTTGTTGCCCACAACGTAAGAAAGAACGTCTAGAACTTGAGGTGCAATTTGAGAATCTTTTCGGTCAGACGCAAGATTTAACCCCGCGTTCGCTAGATGACCTTGAGTTATTTAAAACTACACTTGTTAACTGCTGCCAGCTATACTGTAAGCGTACATCGAGACAGAGAGGGCCTTTAACTAAGGAGCACATGGATTCATTGAAGATGCTTCAACAGAATCCAGATATCCTCCTCAGCAGACCAGATAAAGGAGCTGGAATTGTCATTCTGAATAGAAGCGATTACATTGAGAAATTGAATGATATTCTTGCAGACCAGACCAAGTTTCGTAGAGTTGCCAACGAAAGGGACAAAACTGAGTATGCCGAACAACAGATCACTAAGTGCCTTAAGTCTTTGAAGGACGAAAAGCTGATAACCCCCGCGACTTATGAGCAACTACGACCACAGGGTTCTACTGTACCTCGTCTCTACGGACTGCCAAAAGTCCACAAACCTGGTGTACCGGTTCGTCCAATACTTGATATGATGAATTCGCCTTACCACTCAACTGCGAAGTGGCTAGTGAAACTGCTTGAACCCGTCCGAAAAGCGATTGCCCCGCTCAGTCTACGTGATACGTTTGAATTTGTCGACTGCATACAGAATGTTAGTATGAATTCACAGAAATCATGCTCACTAGACGTGGTGTCGTTATTCACGAACGTACCGCTGCTAGAAACCGTCAATTTTATTTGTGATTACGTGTCTGAGACCGGGATCGATATTGGTTTACCACCACTGAAATTGAAAGAGCTCCTGCTCCGCTGCACATTCGATGTACAACTGCTGTTCAACGGTGTGCTGTATCGACAGACAGATGGTGTAGCAATGGGCTCCCCGCTTGGACCTCTCCTGGCCGATATATTCATGGGAAAGCTTGAACGCACCGCGCTTCAATCCACCATCAGCCAGTTCAGTCAATACCACCGATACGTAGACGATATATTTATCGTAGCCAGTTCGGATACCAATATGCACACAGTACTCGACACATTCAATCGCGCCCACCAGTCAGTTAAGTTTACACTTGAGGAGGAGATCGGAAACGAGATATCTTTCCTAGATGTTCGTTTACATCGACGAATAGACGGAACTATTCAACGCAGAATTCATCGCAAGAATACATGGACAGGTCAGTACACAAACTTTCACAGTTTTGTACCCCTGAAACAGAAGAGAAATCTAGTGCGCTGCCTGACTGATAGAGCATACAAAATTTGTTCAGCGGATACGTTAGAAAGTGAACTCGAATTCATAAAGAACGTACTTCATGATAACGGCTACCCGGAACGATTTATCATCAGAAATATGATCAGAATATCACCTAAACCTGAAGTGCAGGACGTAAGAAAGAAGCCAGTGTTTATTCGCGTGCCGTTCAAAGGCGACAATGCCGCAGAATGGCTGACAAACAGGCTCAACCAGACAATTAGCAGGACCTACGCTACAGCTGAACTCCGTATTCAATTCTCCACATACCCAATTCTCAGATTTTATAACAAAGATAGACTGACAGTTCAGACCTCATCTATGTGTATCTACTCATTCACTTGTTCCTGTGGAGCAGGTTATATTGGTCGAACGTCAAGACAACTTTCGAAGAGAATCCGAGAACACCATCCACGGTGGCTGGGGCACGGGGAATCACGATCGGTCAACAGTGCTATCCTCGCTCATCTGGTCGAAAGCGGGCACCAGGTGAAAACTGATCAAGCCTTCAAGGTAGTATATCGCGTACCAGGCAACTCATCAAAAGCGGTCCGAATTAGAACACTTTGTACTGCCGAGGCTATTGGAATCAGGCTGCTTGACCCGATATTATGTCACCAAAAACGGTTTGTTCAGGCGCTCCACCTACCATGGCCACAAATCCATCGGATCGATGGTCAACCTGCGCGGTCAAACCAATGGACAAGCGTGACGTAACCGACCAATCAAGCCATCGCCAATTGACTGACCAGTGACCTAGTTTCTCTGTAATAAGTCTGATCGATATCTCGATCTAACTCTATTAACTCCTTATATAATTGTACCGGCCTGAAGATGAATTATCGAAAACATATGTTCGCCTATATGTCTTTATTCTCATTATCGTAATGGGCATATTCAAAACGAATTGTTTTGCTATAGCCAATTTTTCTCGTCGCAACTCAACTATTATATTCGGGAAAAACTTCATATTTGTCCTGGAATATGCATTTCCAGTGTTTCACATGAAAATGTGAAAATTCTTTTCCCGCGCCCGAATGGCTGTTTTCAACTTGTTTCGGCCTCGGAACACCATTTCGACGACTACATAATTGGAGTTTCTAGTAAGGATGAACAACCTGCACAAAAAATGCTTCCACAGGTAAACAAAATAGAACCTCAATAATACATCATGATTAACGTTAGTGGAGGAACTGATTTTCTTGCGCGCGTAGTTCGCAGGGTTTTGTGTCTTTGCAAGCTCCAGCACTACTGTAAAAATCTTGCGCGGGTAACTCGAAATTTGGTTCACTTTTCCACGCTGTCATTGTCTATTCATATTTTTGCCCTATTGGTGCTCTGTGCATCAAAAGATTACATACGATCATTGTTATTCGTTATCGGATAACACTTGTCTCGTTACGTATTAAATTAATTGGGTCACAGTATCTATATCCGTTTTATATTTTACCTTTGGTGCTCTGAGCATCAAAAATTATACACTTATTATCGTCACTGTTTAACGTATCAATTTAGTCGAGTATTATCTGTTCACAAACTATACACAATCACACATCATCATATCATCATCATCATATCAGCCATGAGCCTGACCAAAAGGTACTGTGGCTCGGGCTGCCGCTCACACAAGTGACGTGGAATATCCTAGAAGAAAACGTTACTAAGAAGGTTGAAAATTAATAGAAGTCTAAGCAAAAGAACTAGAAATGGTATGGATGCAGGTACGCCATTGACTGCGACACGCCGCCATCTCGGATAGCGTCTCCAACCAGCGGTTTGAGTGATCACGAGGACCCCATCCAGGCAGGCGACACCTACCCACTTTACTCAGTGGAGCAGTCAGGGTTCTCATATTTCGTGACCACGTTGTCGCTTGACCACCACGTGGTTTCACCCAACTGTTGGTGGTCTCAGTATATAATGCCCGGTACGGTAAACGCTCAGCTGGCATGCGGAGTACGTGACCTAACCATCGCAGGCTGTGCAACGTGAGTAGTTGACCGATCGATCGCGCATCCCGAGCGTTCCGGAATACGCGCCGGCGAACTGCCGTATTGCTCACGCGATCAGTCCACTTAATGTGGGCTATTTGGCGGAGACAACGATGGTCAAATACAGCAAGCTTGTTGATATCTTCCTTGCGAACAGGCCACGTCTCCGAACCATAGAGCAAAACAGAACGCACACAAGCATTATATACTCTTCCTTTCAGCGACAATCGAACGTCTTTTCGACGCCACAGATGACGCAGGTTGGCAAAGGCAACTCGTGCCTTTGCTATCCTCGTTGATATCTCATCAGCAATATTACAAGCTGACGAGATAATGCTACCCAAGTAGGTGAAACTGTCCACAGTCTCAAGCGGATTACCTGCAATAAAGAAAGTAGGAGTGGAAATGCCCCAGTCTTGAAGTAACACTTTGCACTTTGAAGGTGCGAAGCGCATTCCATACAAACCAGCCCGGTCATTCACCTTGTTCAGCATGGTCTGCATGTCTTCGGCAGAGGGGCTAAGTAAGACAATGTCGTCCGCATACTCCAGATCGGTCAACCTAGCTCCAGGAAGAAGCTCAACACCAAGTCCACTGGACTCCTTAAGCGCACCCTCTAAAATGTCGTCCATGACAAAATTGAACAGGAAAGGGGAAATCGGACACCCTTGACGAACACCACTAGAAGTGATGAACTCCCGAGACAGCTGTCCATAAACCCTCACCCTGCTTGCAGAGTGAGCATACAGTGATCTCAACAGATTCACGTATTTCCCTGGTACTCCCTTGCGAAGAAGACAGTTCCAGAGAACGTTACGAGCAACTGAATCGAAAGCAGCCTTCAGATCCAAAAAGACCAAGACCGTCGGCTGCCTATAAGAGTGCCGATGTTCCAAGATCCGTCGCAAGGTAAAAATGTGGTCAACGCACCCTCGACCGGATCGGAATCCTGCCTGTTCTTCACGTATCTGGCTTTCTCTGGGTTTAGTGAGCCGACGTAAAATGAGGCCAGTGAGTAACTTGGAAGCAACAGATACCAAACTGATGCCTCTTATACCAAACTGTTCACTAACTATAACACAATGACACGCACGAGATCCAGCAGCATCGGTGTATCGGACGTATCGAGTGTTTGTGGCCGGTTCGGCTGCCGCATGACTGTTCAGAACGGCATGCAGTGCCAGACATGTCTACACTGGTACCACACTAAGTGCACTGGCCTCAAAGAGGACCAGTACACTCTGCTGGCTTCTTCAAAAAGCCATTCATCTGCATGAGCTGTTTGTTTCTTCCGGGTCTGTATCCGTCCCGCTGCTCACCACCCCCAGTGAGCAAAAGCAAGACACTTAAATGTAGTTGCAAGACGTCTAAAAATGTCAATGCACTGCACATGGCCACGGTTGAAAAAGCTCTGGTTGAAACCCAGACGGCTTTATCTGATATGAAGTCAGAATTAAGCTCGCTGAACGAGTACATTGCGCTCGCCCTTCCAGGTGTGGCGGCTGCTCGCAAAGCAGTGGCTTTGTCCACAGCTCAAATTGAGGAGGCCGCGACAAACTTGAGGGACAAGACACTCCGGGAAAAGAGGCTCGTTTTGTGGGGACGATTCCCTATCACATCCTCTCCGAGTGAACAAGCCAGAGTGGTATTAAACACCTCATTCCCTCACGAATTAACAAACTTGGTTTCTGCTAGCAGACTCCGCTCCAAAGCTACAAAGAAGTCACTCGGACTTCTCGTGACCTTACCCGCGAAGATTAGCACGGGGGAAGTACTGGACAAAACAGTACAGCTAAAGGAAAGTCATGCCAACCTAAGAGGAGTGTCACTGGATCGCTCATTGCAAGAGCGGCAGAAGCGCTCCCAGCTTGATAAAACAAGGTCGCACATCAAGGCTGACGCCAAACTTCAAGCCAAAGTTAAAGTCCTTATTCCTGTTCTCAAGAGGGGACCAGTGCCCCCGAATGGATCAACCCACGTGCCCACACCCACATCAGAGGCGGCTGCCCCCATCCCCTTGGATGACCAGTCGTCTTTGAAGATGCACGGGTCTGAACCAGTAGCTCCCAAAGACGCTACAGACAAACAATCTTGCTCTAAACCCCCAACCATTCAGTCTCCAAAACGTCCCATCAAGAACTATTTTATTCCTAAGATTCACAACTCAATGAGTCTGCTTGGGTCACCTCCCGCATCTAGACAGGCTCATACTTGGCTCATTCCAGCCGCATTTTCTTCTTACGGATCACGGTCGTTCGACCTAACTTCTCTCCTAATCTAAAATCTCATCCAAATTTTCGGGGGTGCAAAGCTGCAAACCACCCCCAGTATTTCAGAAAGCGAAGGCGATCCAAAAGCCATCGACTTCGAGCCAACGGAAACGGACGAAGCGTCCCAAAGAGACGCTCTCATATGCTCAGGCTGTGATGAAACGTTCCGTACCCTCCAAGAAGGCTCAGAAACTCATACACCGATTACGCACAGTGAACACATGCTACTAGCTTTCGACTTTATCTGTTACTGGCTCCAAAATGCCGCAACAAGGACTTCATCCAGAAATTTCCAGATGGCTGACTTCGGCGCACTAAAAACATTCTTGAGTACACTCAATCTTGTGTCTGATTCTGTAAATTCGAACTACCTTACGTTTAAAGCCGCCATTCACGAGGCCGATGAGGCATTTATTCCTCGTAAACTACGGAAGTTCTCCTCTCGCTCACCGCTTCCGCGGAACATACGTCGTCTTCTTGATCTACGCTCCCGTCTATTCTCTAAGCAAAAGCTAACGGGCAAGCCGGAGGATCTAAACGCCTTCCGCTCCGTACGAAACAGGTGCAAGCGGGAAATCCGTCAACACACCCAACGGATACAGTCAATGATCCCACCAGTAGCCCGCGAGAATAAGAATATCCTCTTCAAGTACATGCGCCGCCAGGGGAAACTAAGCCCTCGGCGTTTCCACTGCGGCTTCCCGACGGGGAAACCTCCTCCAACCCCAGGTGGTTGCTGAGACGTTCAGAGAATATTATTCAGCAGTCTACAATGTGGTCCCGCCAAACTGGCATCCGATTCTCCCGCGGAGAAATTTCCAATGCCCACTCCTAACAGCTGAATTCTCTGTGCTCGACGTTCAGGATCTCTTGCTTAAGATCAATCCTTATAGTGCAATGGGACCAGACGGGATCCATCCTCGGATCCTCAAAGCGGCCCTTGGTTTGGCGATGCCCTCCATGGTCTGTTTAAAACAGACACTTCGGACCAGCACTCTTCCGGAGGCATGGAAAGAGGCCATTGTCACACCTATTTTTAAGGCAGGCGATCGTCACTCCCCTGCTAGTTACCGGCCGATCAGCCTTACCAGCATCCCGTGCAAGGTAATGGAACGTCTTTTAAAACGCGCCATCCTCAGCGAATTCTTCTCCAATAATCTCTCTCCTACCCAGCATGCTTCCTTCCGACGGTCACAGCAAACGAATAGCTAATCTTTATGGATAGCCTGACAGACGCCAAAGACAATGGCCATATCTCGGATGCTATCTTCTTCGACTTCGCCAAAGCTTTTGACCGTGTCCCACACGGTCCCCTTGTACATAAACTAGAGGCTTATGGCATCCAAGGTGAGGTTCTCCGCTGGATTGAATCCTTTCTTGGCAACAGGACTTTCAGAGTGAAAAACCGGATCGGACCTTTCTTCTCCTTGTCCGATCTCCGCTGGAGTTCCTCAAGGATCCGTACTCGGTCCGTTATTGTTCTTAATATATATCAACGATCTTCCTGATCTTATTTCTAGCAACGCCCTTCTTTATGCTGACGACTTAAAAATCTGGAATGCTTGTGATCCCAGTGCATTACAGATTGACCTTGACCGTATTAAGTGCTGGTCAGATGACTGGAGTCTCCCTCTAAACGACAGCAAGTGTGCGCATATGTCGCTCGGAGGAGACTCCGGGAACCTATTCGTGATACATGGTACACAAAGTGTAACAGATATCGCGAAAGTAGACCTCAAAAAGACCTAGGGATTTGGCTGTCGACCGGTTTATCTTTTTCTTATCACCATCAGATGGCCGCAAAAAGGGATTTAGGACTCTTGGGATGATGAAAAGAGCCTTTCCCGCATAGACAGGCATGCCTTTCAGTCGCTCTACGGGGTCTACATACGACCACTGCTTGAGTATGCTAATCAAGTCGTATACACCGGCTTGAAAAAGGACATACTCACCATCGAACGTGTCCAGCGAGTAGCCACTAAAATGGTCACTGGCTTGCGGCATTTCTCCTACGAGTCTCGTCTTGAAATTCTTGATCTTTACCCACTTGAGTTTCGAAGACTCCGCGGTGACTTAATCCTTACGCACTTTTTCTTTAGCACAGGACTAGTGCAGCGATTCTTTACCCAGTAGTCGATAACAGTCGGAGGAGTCACAACAAGAAGCTCCATAAGCTTCGACCCCGAACCTTCCTTAGGCAACAGTTCTACTCTTACAGGGTTATCAACCACTGGAACGACCTTCCATTAGAGGTTGTTAGCTGCTCTTCTAGGGACCGTTTCAAAGTGTTATTAGATTCTCATTTACTTAAAAAAATGTTAAATTAGTATTCTTGTTCTTTTCTATTAGAAAAGTGTTTTTACTATGTTCTCGGTATTCTCTGTAACCCCAAGAGCGGTGCTACACCCAGTTTTCAATGACTGCCTTTCAGGTCAACAGAAAACCGCTGATATCGAAACGGACAAACTGACTGGATCCGGGTGAATTGGGTCCCCAACCTCGAACCCGTGAACAAATCTCTGAAATCGCTGAAAAACGTGTGGTCGCGATCAGCAAGCGCTTGCAGGTTGCATTTGAGTTGTGTGACAAGCGTGCTGTTGTGTTGTTGACGCCGTTTTAGTTTCCGTTTGTGTAAGTCGTGTGCATGGCTTACTGGGCCTTTGGCTCATGTTTGTGTATTGTTTCCTTTTACAGGATTGTTGTTGGAACCCCTCCTTCGGAAGAACGCTGTCCCCCGGTGTCTCCACGTTGCCCCAAAATTGGTCCGTAATTGCGACGGACAATCAGAGTAGAAGCGGCCGGCTAACATGTTACACTCCTCATAGATTGTGATTTCTTCAGCCATTTTAGGTGAAAAGTATTCCACCCATAAACCTATCATATCAGACTGGTACCTGGTGCACAAGTTGAAGTCACCGGAATCTGTTTTTTCTAACCGGCCTATAATTAAAAACGACCTAATCGTATGTGTTAAATCGCTCCTGGCGATTTAGGGTAATTCACTCAGTAACGCGTATTCGACAATTCCAATAACGCTTATTCAGACGGTCGGGTTGACGGGACTATCTTCCAAGTCCAAAAACGTCAGAAAAGGCGGTCGAAAGTATTGGAATTTATACGGTACTGTTTAATAAAATTACAACAAAGGTACTATCTCACCTTGAATGTGAATCAAGCCGGGTGAACAAATTAGCCAGCAAAGATGAAGCAACTAAGCACGTGTTCACAAACGGCCACCAGTCAACGGGAAATGACCTCATTAAAACAATCGGGTGCAGATGAAGATGAAAACGTGTCAAACAATACCAAGAAGGAAGTTTTAACAGACAATGACAGTTATAAAATGTAAGAAAGTAAACATTTTATGTGCAGTTATGGTACAAAATACGTCATGATCGTTTACTGCACACAACAAAGACAACTGAAGGCAAATTAAGGATCGGCTTTTTACAAACAAACCAAACATACCTCAACGGATTCATCGTTCCGCATCATACCAGACAAAAGACGACAAACGTACCAGACGAACTTCAACAGATCCAACAGTACGTCCTTTCCAAATTTGGTATGGCTGCTGTTCTTTTGGTCGATCGCGTAGAGCAACGTTAATACATGGATGCCGAAATATTATTCTCTCTTACTTAATATCCAATTTTTTCAAATTCATTGTTCAGTTTTTTACCTTTGAGACTTTCTCACTTTCTCACGGTTCCAGGAGTGTTTTCGTAAGTAGGTGGAGAAGGTGAGCGTTGTTAACGTTTGTGAGTCGGAAATGGTTTCGAAGTATGATGAGGGTAGGTTGCATGTTTCCCTGAAAACCGTGCAGATTTATTGTCGTTGTACGAAATATAAAAGTCGTAGGAGTGTATGCAGGGAATGCGACGTGTCTAGTGGTTAACTGTTGTTAGTTTCAACAAATCAGTTCTCGCAACACATGTTGCAGATCACGATTTCATGTGGTCCGACGAAATGCCCGTCTGGTTGTGTGCTCTTCCGAGGTTGAGCAAAACCACACTCTCCTACAAATCGGAGACTCACCATCAGTGAACTGGACGAATGCAGAAACCTGTTCCTGTTCAGTGAACCAGCTCCTTACACTAGGCAGTACATAGCCGATGTTTACGGTTAAGTTTATCACAACCGCTGACGTTGGAAACATCCGCCGCAAGTTAAAGCCTGCAATGTCAGTGAGTTTGTTATGTAACAATGGTCAACGAAACATCAGAAAACCTAAAAGAAGTGCTGTTGGCGAATTGTGCGACAGGTGTGGTGTTCAACGTGCAGGATAGAGACTACCTCTTCCCCAGATCAGAAAAATGGCACGGCGGACCGTTCATATAAATGTGTAATTGGCTTGATGATAAAGCATAGACAAAGTGGTCCGCGTGCCATTTTTCTGATCTGGGGAAGAGGTAGTCTCTATCCTGCACGTTGAACACCACACCTGTCGCACAATTCGCCAACAGCACTTCTTTTAGGTTTTCTACTGTTTCATGACCATTGTTATATAACAAACTCACTCGACATTGCAAGCTTTGACTTGCGGCAAATGTTTCCAACGTCAGCAGTTGTGATAAACTAACCGTAAACATCGGATATGTACTGCCTAGTGTAAGGAGCTGGTTCACTGAACAGGAACAGGTTTCTGCATTCGTTCAGTTCAC
>LOND01006092.1:8945-25719 GCA_014220965.1 Paragonimus kellicotti
TTATGTCAGATGTAATATTTGCTTCATAGTTTGGACCAACATGCCTCCATCAGTTCGAGTTCCCGTTTTAAGTCACTAAGACTAAAGTTACATCTGTGGAAGGTTAAAGCCTGAGGTGGAGGCATGATATTGACATTTTTATCTAGTGACGAAATGAACTGATTGCCAAACTAACACAAAAACTGTATCACAAATACTCAGAACCATAATACGCGGAGTACACACCAACCAGTATCTCATTCAGAAGGTATAGAATGTCTGTCTATACAGACTTAGTCTCAGATTTTGAAAATCGCATCGAAACACAATATGCTTCTGGTCGCTTATTAGATGTCATTCAGTTAACACAGATGTAACTTTAGTCTTAGTGACTTAAAACGGGAACTCGAACTGATGGAGGCATGTTGGTCCAAACTATGAAGCAAATATTACATCTGACATAACAGAAACTGCTTTACGTTGTATATAGATTTTTGATAACTTACGTTGTGTCTTAAACTTTTTGGTCATTTTGCTATACAATGTAGCATGAAATTTCTGCTACACAATAGGATCACAATCAAATGTTGATATACGGGTATCTGGATTAAGAAATCGGATTCAACGTCAATCCTACAATAGTTATATAGGGATTATTTATTGGTCTGTGCAATACTTTTGACCAACACAGAAATGTAGGACAGATGTAACAATGTACTGTTGAATAATTTTGATGAAATTATTAAGCATGTATTTAAAACGGTGGCGGACAAGGTTCAAGTTCGCATGTCCGGTGAATATCTTATTGTTACTACTTAGCTGTTACACATGAGGTCTTGTTGTACACTGAACTAACGCCAATGCTTGTGCCTGGGTCTGGTTGTAACTTTACCCAGCACCATGAAGTCATCTGGAAATGCACAGATCTGGGTAATCGTCTAGTAGAGTTTCAAGTTCAATGGAGCGAATGTCATCAATCGCAGTTAACATTCATTCCGGATGTGATAGATCTGGCACTTGAAATAACTATAATCGTTCTTTTACGATTATTAGTTTACAGATGAAGGATTTTGACTAAATAGTTCAACAAGTCAACATAGTTTATCAGTGAAGACTGATGTAAATTTGAGGTAATATTGTGAACTACCTAATAAAGAGCTTAAGTTAACCAACACGATAATGGAATGAAAGCACAGGCAGAAAAGGTCACCAGCTTGGAACTTGATTAAAACCATTTTTCACCAACATGATGCCCAGATTAGGGAGGCATCGATGTTCTAAAATTGACCCATCCACAACATTATTGTTTATTATAAATGAGCTTACAAGGACCATACAGAGCAATAGCATTCTGGTAAACAGCATTCACATTTAAGTTAACAGTTTTGAAGCTCAAAACAGCTAAAAGAGAGCAAGAAAACTAACCAAACTAGAGTGTGAAAATCCATTACGAGGTAACGGTACTTATAAGTATTCTGGCAGACTTCTTAAGTTAGGAGAGACCAAATTGCAAAAATTCCGGGCTTCGGCTGCAATCGAATGGCTAACAGGCAAATCGTGCTTAAACGCGATGTCAGCTGAGTTCCTTTTAACATACGATTTAGGCCAAAATCAGCGTTCAGCGTAGTAAAATCATTAAAGTTATTAGTGGGTGAAAGTTGTAAGTAGACTTCACTGAGATTTAGCTCAGAGATCAAGTTGTATTTATGCATTTGTTGCAAAATGATTTCCGGGTGAACTGTAGTGAGTCTTACTGTTGACGAAGTTGAATGAAGGTTGAATTTATAATCACCCCGAAGAGTTGGGTTTGCCATCATGTAGAATTAGATTCACGCTTAATACAGTTCAACAGGAAGACTGAACTGTATACAGAACAGTCCTCTTTGCTAATTCCAACATAATTGAATAAACTGTTTCACTTGGGGTGAGTAGAATTATGCCCGTTTTTGAGCAAAATGAAAGTGTCGTTGATCCCGGGGTTTACTGGCTTAATACGTGCTAAATGTGAAACATGAAACGTGAGAAACTGTAAGCCACATAGGCTTGGTTTAGATAAATTAACTAACGGCGAAAACTGAAATATCCAAGTCATTTACGGATGCTAAACTACAAACGGACGAGCCAAATTTTCTAACGCAAAATGAGGCAACACAGTCATTTAGTTGGGTGTCACAATGAGTGTGTTCACACGAGCCTAGGTTGGGAATCTGATGTCCGACGCTACCGCTGTAAAATGGCGGTCGGGTTGAAAACCTGACGCAAACATTGGGGCTGATAGATTCAGCATTTTAATCAGCAATGAGGACTGTCTGTTTGTCACAGCCTATGGAAATCTGCAATGTGGTAATGTAGCGCTCAGTAGAAAGATTAACAGCAAACTTATAAAGTTGGTCCTTTTCTACTGACGTTAAGTACATTGACAATGCTTCAGCAGTCTGTCAGAATTACGACCTTATTGCATTTACAATTTTACACGATGTACTTTTGAGAAGTTACAGTTGTCTGATAACCAAACATAGCTGTTTTTGTGGAGAAATTGTCTTTTTTTGTTCGTTCTGTAACATTATTAAAAGCACGAGTTATTGCTGGTTCGATTAATTTCTGTTTTGTTTTACTGCAGGTTTCTCTGTTACAAATGATTTAGCTTTCGTACACTGTTCTCACCAAACTTAATCAGTCAATAGTGTACTACTCAGCAGCTGAAATAATTTTCACTGCAGGTCTGCTGGAATCGTTCAGCCGAAGCCACCGAAGGTGCATCTAGCTGCCTGTATCACAATTCAAAGTATTATATCACCTATATCTTTAGTTAATGGAAACATAAAAGTTGACTCTTTCGGCTGCTCCAAAATTGATTTTTTTCATCGGCTGTTAGCAAAACACATCAGCGTGGGACTAGCTAGCATATTATGGATAAACTAGATTGTTACAGAGTGCACACGCAACTTCCACAAACGGTCTAACGAACCATATAACTTCCTTTTGTTCTTCACATTTTTAAGTGGACCAGTAGCTTCACAAATGCTCAGCACAACTTTAATTTTGTGTGGGGTACCAATAATGTTAAAATAATCGAACTCAAAGGAACCACTGATATTGTTGAAAATCATTACGTTAGCCAATGTGCACAATTAAACAAAAAACGATGTATAATTAGGAGTAACATCATCATTCCAACGGCGAACCTTGAAATCTTTATAGTGTAATGCAATTCGAACGGTGCCAGCTAAGAACGCAAACCATACAATGTAGTTAATTGCAAGTTCCTTAGCCGCCTTCGGAATTAACTATTAAAAACGCGTTTTCAGCAGGTTAGAGCTGGTCATGTGCTTACGACGAACGAGATTGTAACACCAGTCTTGTTCCCACAAGACAATCGTACGGTCGGTTTCGATCACTTCGCAAATTCACAGTGTGCAGGAATGCTTTATCAGAAAGACAACATGGTTGGCGGCATCCGGTTCGGATTAGCCTGTCACAGTGACCGAAGCCAAAAGACGCCTGCGCTTAACCAACGCCACAAGTGGCTTGCACTGCACCACTTGTGGTTCCACTCACACACCACGTATCCGGTGTAAACCCGAAGGAATAAGACCAGTAGGTGTGTGAGTGAGGTCTTTGTGTCCAGCCGGCCAATGCTGGTTAGCCAATTCATAGGCTAGCTCGAAAATGAAACCCCTATCTCTCGAGAAATAAACAGAGAGAGACTTCAATGGTAAGATCTAAACTGGGGAGGAAAATATTGAAAACATATTGCGAGAAATAGTTCGGTATAAGAGTACATGTTAGTGCACTCCAGAGAGGATAAGCAGAGATAAAAATTAGACATTTGACTTTAAAAACACAATACATTCACCATACAGTACACCAAAAAAGCTGACGAAAATGAAAGTCATTGGTTGATGTGAACAGAAAAAATGGATATAACTGATATAACCTAATTGAGCCTAACGTACTGGTTGTCTCCTCGATAATGGTGCACTATAACTAAGTTGAAGGTCTGATAATCCGAGTCGTCCAGCAAATTCACGATCACACACATCACAACGTCTTATGGTCGTGTCAGCACGACCTATGACACCGGCGACACACTGCGTACCACGCGCTTCCGTTCACGGCCGCACAATAATTGCTCGTTGAACTTAAGAACGCTCCTCCGGATCATATTTCTCCACGTCATCCGATTCAACATCAAGTCTTCCCAACATCTAAAATCAATGTTACGACGTGGAAGACTTACCTGACTAACATCCGGATAACTCCGTTTTCCATCACCAGGATTTCACTTACCTGATTTCAGATGTCCGTACAGCAGTTGCCTTGATAATCATCCATCCGACGGACGTGACCTGACCAAGGAAGATGACTGAGCATCAGCATGGCTTCCATCCCGTTCATGTCCGCTCGCCGCAATACCTCAGTGTTCGGAACCATGTCCGACCACCGAATACCCAAGATGCGTCTTAGACATTGCAAATGAAAGCGGCTCAGATAGCGCACGTTCCGCTGATACAATGTCCACGTTTCACTGTCGTACAGCAGTATAGACAACACCATTGAGCGGTAGACACACAGCTTACTGGCCATCTTCAGGCTGTGGTTCTTCCAAACACGTCTTTCAAGACGTCCGAAAGCAACACTAGCCTTCGCCACACGAGCTCGTAACTCGCGGTCCGCGGACAAATCGGTGGACAAATTGCTACCCAAGTAGTAGGAATCTGCACACCTGTCGACAGCGTCTCCATTGATGCAAACATCAAGAACAGGTACAGCAAGAACAGCACTTTAAGTTGAAGAAGGCTGAAAGAACAAAAACTTCTTACCATTGTTGATGTATTATCCAGACTTGAATTATGCAGTCATAAAAACTGTGGGCAGTCGCTGTAGTTCGTCCTCACTGTGTGCGAACAGCGCGCTGTCATCTGCAAATAGAAGCATGCGCATCGTTGAGGTATGTAGCCGGGTTGGGGCGCCGAAACATCGGAGATTTTAGTAAGCGCCCATCCTTGTGGCAATCAACCTCAACGCCGTCTTCCGCTGAGTCCTGAAGAACAACTGTTAGCATGACAATCAGATATAAATTAAATACGGCTTGAGCTAGCACATGCTTCATGATAGTCGAAATAATCGAGGGTCGATTCACACGATTGCATCCGTCGCCTTCATGTTCCACATGCGAACATTCCAATCAAATTGACGAACTTACCTGGACATCCAAACTTACCAAGCACCGTCCACAACGCCTCGCGGTTCACGGAATCAAAGGCCTTGGTGAAATCCACGAAGAGAGCATACAGGAGGCCGGTTGACGTCTCGACCATTCTCCTGAATATGTCGAGCGAGAAACATCAGGTCGATTGTACT
This sequence comes from Paragonimus kellicotti, assembly GCA_014220965.1. Classification (NCBI taxonomy): domain Eukaryota; kingdom Metazoa; phylum Platyhelminthes; class Trematoda; order Plagiorchiida; family Troglotrematidae; genus Paragonimus; species Paragonimus kellicotti. The sequence goes on from LOND01006092.1 coordinate 14,289, forward strand.
GCGATTCGCCCAGAATCCACATCGCCTCTCAAGAGTGTTAGGCTTCGAAGTGTCTGCATTCAGTCGGTTCAGAAGGATAATTGTAGGCAACTTGCCAATGCAATTCAAAAAACTAATACCTCGATAGCTGTCGGGACATTACTTGTTAATCTTACCTTTCTTCCTTCCCCTAGATGGATTGAAGAAACTGGGGCAAAGCGAACCCCAGCGCCGTCTCGCTAGTCTTCAGAAATTCAACTGGCAATCCATTTTCGCCTGCAGCCTTTCCATTGCAGAACTGCCAGTCGCTATTTGCACCTCTTTCAGATCCGAGGCAACGGCTATTGAACAGTTGATGGCTTGTTGCGGCAGGCTGTTCAGTGTCTTCCACTCGAAGGTGGCAGGTCTGTTTATTAGGCTATCAACGTGTTTGTACCAAATTTTAATGATGTCTTCTTTCTGGGTGCACGGATAACAGGTGTTCATGTCAACCAGTAGATCGTACGGATTGACCGGAACTCACCATAGGTGGATTGTAGAACTGCTTTATATGTTGGCGATAGGCATAGCCTTGCTTTCGCCAAACTTACTTCCTCCACCAGTCGACTTTGGTTACGCAAACGCCTTGAGCTGGTTCATGGAGACCACTCCGGAGTGTTGCTCTCTTATTTCATTGCCCGGGTTTCCTGGGGAAGCGGCGAACGCCATATTCTTCCTTTGTATCGTTAGCCGCGTTGTTTTTGTCAAACCAATCCGAACGTTTCTGGAGTTGGACTGATGCCGTGATCCCTTCCTTGATGAATTGCCACAAACCCTCGGGGTTAGTGGAAACAACTGCGTCCTACAGATGGGAAGTAGGTGTACGTTGAAAAGAAGTCTTCATCTCACAGTTCTCCAATCGTTTGATATCCAACTTCTGCCGTTGTCCGGAAGACCTACAATAAACAGACTTGCGTACATGGATAAATAATTTAGTCCTGACCAATCTATGATCTGTGCTACATTCAGCGCCGCGCATCACTCGCGTGATACGCACTTCACTAATGTCGCGCTGCCGCACAATCACGTAGTCAAGCAAATGGTGATGACCACTTCGTGGGTGGGTCCACGTCGTGATGTCGCTCGCATCCAGCTGGAATCGGGTGTTCGTGATAGCCAGCTCGTGAGTAGCACACAGGTGGAGCAGACGATCACCGTTCTCATTGACTGAACCAATCTCGTAAGATCAAAGGGCTCCCGGCCAGAGCTACCGAGTCGCGTCCGACTCGAGCGTTCAAGTCACCCAGAACAAACAGTCGGTCACTCACTGGTGTCGACCGGATTGTGACGGACAGCTGATCATAGAACTGGTCCTTTGTATCATCAGTGTGACACATAGTTGGTTCATAAACATTATCAAATTCGACAAACTCGCCCTGACTGAATCGCAGGCGCATCGACACGAAGGCTGCTACCGTGCGGCTCGTCTACCTTCAAATCAGGGATGGGGTCAGCGACTGCAAACCAAACACCATACTCCCGAGCACCGTCTTGTACACTTTCCAGTAGAAGGTGTGTCCAAGATCTGCTGCTTGGGGCTTAACTCGGTATTCAAGCCCTGTCTCACTCAAAGCTACCACTCGATGCCATAGCAGCTCAGTTCCACAACGATCGGTGCGGTTCGGCGTTCCGTCAGTCTCTTGGTGCTATATCTGTTCAGCAGGGTGTACACATTCTAGTTCTCTCTGCAGAAAATCATCTCGCGTCTCCGGGCCTGTCTGAGGTCGGCCTTCCTTTTACTGAGACTCAAGTGGGCATTATCTACTCTAGGATTCGTGCAGACGGGTTCAATGGGGCAGGGTAAGAGGGTGGGTTTGGCAGTGGCATATTTTCACCTATTCACACTACCGCAAACGGCAAGCTGGGCGATCAGGTTCATTCTGTTCGACGGCCGATGCAGTATGGTATTTGGTTTATGTTGTATAGTCATGGTTTTGTGGGCTTAGGATACTGCCAGGACGCCCAGACCTAGACAGGAGAGCGATTAGGGCCCTCAACCAAAGCCTTTGGCTCAAAAGCCTGTACCGCAAGGCAGCAATGAGACACATTAACACACGCAGACGCGACAAAATCGACCATCACCAACAGTCACATTACAGTAGCTACACACAAGCTCCAGAGCCTGTGAAGTCAACAAACATAAGACCATTATTGTTGCAGAGGCAGAAAATTCACACACACCAAGCCGGACCAACAAAAATCCAGCCGAACCAAAACGCAACACACTAGTTGTAAGATTTCTGCACCAAATCAGTACGAATGAAGTCAGACAGTTTGGACGTCGTGCTTAGCAGGTTAATGATAAGTAGATTGAGAATAACACAACTTTACACGCGGTTCCCTCCTAAAGACGAACAACTTCGAGAAGCTAGAGAAAGGATTCGGCCATCGCACTACATGCACTGTCAGAGAATCACAACGTAAGTTTTGATCAAGCTCGAGTGATTCACAAGGTCTGCCTTCCCATGCGGAGCGCTGCTGCGCTGAAGCTCTCATCATTACACACAACACGCTTGTGTTAATCGCAATGATAGCAAACCCCTGTCTGCAGTGTGGCGTGGATGGATAAACAACACCAGACAGACGCATCTTATCTACATCAGTCTCACCCCCACTTAATGGGCAAAGGATTCGATCAATCAGTTCAGATGCAATGTAGATTGACCTAATCCACGGCAAATCTCACGTGACCTCTGTTCCTTTTAATGTGATTTCGATTACAACACTCCTGAGGAAGGCCACCCGAGGTGGTTGAAACGTAGAGTATTACAACTTGCTCATAACGTTGTTATTCTCAATCCATTTATCAACAATGCACTGGCACCAACCACAACGGGAGCAGCTGTCTTTTGTTTGGATGCTCCCCTTTGACAAATATGGCATTGTTGTACCTGTAAAGACTCTTATTCAGCATAGCCCGCCAGGTCACAACAGCAACAAGCCTAATCACCAAGCCCAGGGCGACAAAAACATACAAACTGCATACTACTACGAACATACTAACATATAAACTAACTTACAAGACGAAGTCACACATAAAGGATAGTCTCGTAAGTAAGACAGACTTGATCTTCTTTGTTTTACAACTTAATGGTTGCACTAAAGTGTTTACAGAAAAGTATAGAAGAGCACAGCTGCTACCTGAAGAAATAGACATTGTAAAAAAGAAGGAGATTTAAATAAAACGATTAGTTTACATATCGAACCACAGAGAATAAATAGAGGGTTAACGCAACTGATCCGTTCGTTTGAACGCAGAAACCACTAATGCGTTCCATCACATAAGTAACTACCGATACTACCTCACACTGTATTTGTAGACTTGTGCGTATCTGGTACATCTCCAAAGTAAAGGACTATCTAACCAAATGGATACAGCAATGCGTGTGACCTGAAATTGGCAATATCGTCATCATCGGTCATACCAACCGAAAGAAAGCATTCAGATTTCTACTAAGTCATTCAACTCTAGATGGCTTGCGGTTTCCTGAAGCGGTGGCAACCATTCGCCTAGTCCAGCTTTGTGAATTCAGAAACAGTTGTTTGCGATACTAAGTTGCCAGAGTTTCGGCGGTCTTTTCTGAATTACTGATTAACCATCTGTCACCCAGTTGTTTGGTATAAAAACCGATTGGAGATTATTGTAGACTTGGTACTGACCAATCAACATGAAGTGCTTGCCTCTAATACAAATTATATTCTGCTCAAACAAGTGAACGTTTCATTTTTTAAAATTCGGCCAGTAATCTGTATTGTAGGATTCTTTTAGATAAAGTGGGACTGTTTATCGCAAGGTAAATTCCACACCTTCTCTCACATTTCGACCATATCACGCTGAACGAGGTGAGCACTGAATACGAACGAGTGTCACCCGATGGTTTCACTTTGGCAACAGCCCTGTCCGGACAGGCAACTTAACCGTGGTCTTTGAGTTTGTGCGATAAGCATTAGGTGATAAATGCTCAGTGATCGTACAGCAAGCAAGACTGGATTATTGCAAATAAACACGCAATCACAATTGCACTTTAGTAGGGCTGTCTGCATGAGGGAAAGTGGGTGTGTGTTTATGGTGATTCCGATTGACACGATATGCACAACTTAGTTGCCCCCATTTATTCCGTTGGTTGTTTACGCAAAATTTTACAACCATAAGAATTTCGTGTTCAGTTAACGGGAGTGAACTTATGTGCAACTTACAAACGAAAAAAAGAAACTGGTGGTTATGACAAACAACTCCCGGCTTCCTAACCTAATGATTATGCTTTTCAACGGTTTCAATGTCGATGGTTTTCGGTATTCACCAACTGTATAAAAAAAGGTATTCATAATGTCGGAAGAGAGATACACTTCTCAATATCCACAGGATATATCGCTCAGCAAAATGATTAAGCCAAAACGCAACTAAACACTACTGAGATACGACAACGTGTTTCGTAAAAGCATTAAAACAATGTGTGACACACAAATATGGCTGAAGCCTTTAGTAAGCTTTTTCACACATTCCCGATCAATAAAATTTGCTATTTCGGCCTCGATTTCATGGGGTATACATAGTAAACAGTGTAATCGAGATTGGTAACAGAGAGAAAGCGGAAAAATTGCCAACTGGGGTGTTCCGATTATCGAGTTCAGATAGTCAGCATTTTCAAATTAAGGAAAATTCTTTACCACGTTTAGATTCACGACTTCAAGTGATAATTGAAGAGGTTCCGGTTCATAACCTTTTAGGTTTTAAAGTACCTGACGAGCAAAAGGTGCAATGATGCACAGTAATTAATTAAACATCGGTGAAGTATGGCGCGATATATTGTCTTTCAGAAAAGCAATGTGATCCGTCCGGTTTCAGAGGCTTTCAGTAATTGCCCGACTGACGTTATCATTGGCACTGATGCCTTCGATTGTGGATCATTTAATACATTGTTAATATGTGAGAGCGAAACCATTCATGACATTTTGGTATCTAGCTTTGAAGTTTCTTCTGGCAAAGATGTAACATATGTCTCAGAAATACAACTCTCGTCTCCACACCCGAAATACAAAGACCATGAAAAATGCAGCAGTTGATTCTCCACTCCAAAAACGAGCCCGTGAGTCAGTACGGACAACTGACATTACTGCATACCTTTGAGAAGTTGATCCTAGTTCAATTCGAAATTATTCGTGTTTTTCTTTTACCGTGTGCACGCAAAGTAGTTAAGTCTAACTTCGTTGGTGAAATGTTAATGCTGAAGACACAGCCACCCCGGGAGAACAACCATTTTTACACACAATTTGTCCATTCACTTTTTTTCTAAGGGAGGCGGCTTAGTTTCCTGCAAAATGACAGGATATTCGACAAAATATTGTAGGTCCCAAGGTCCTGTAATACTCACGCTCAGTGAAAGTTTTATAGTACACGTGTTGAAATTATTTCTGCGTTGTACTGAAAGACATCTACTGGTAAACCAAAACGTGGCGCAATTCACAAACCTAGGGCCTCTAAGTTATAAAAGTCTACCACTCATTTCTGTGTAAAGTTGTATACAAAACGTTGACTTAAATTTACATCCACTTCGGAAAACCTGCTCAATGTTACACCGCATTCTTACTTTGCTGAAACAAAATTCAACGAGTGCAACTTCAATTAATTCGTCTGGGGAAATTGGGATACGTGCTAACAAAATCCAGGCGAAAACCAACATCAACATTTCGTGAACCAGTATACAAAAGAAAAATTCGATTCCGGATATTTCAGAGTAGTTTTTGAAGCGCCACCGAAGTTCATTGGCCACATTTGTTCAGACACTGGCTGCTATTATCAACTCAACTTTGGAGTGATTAAGCGGGAAGGCAACACAGCGTAAAAAGGGCACAGATTTCAGTGGTCCTGTGCTGATTTCAACAAGAATGAATATGCGCAAAAATGCCACAATACAAAAAGCCTCTGAAAAAATAATTAAACGAGAATGTACGGATTGATTTTTGATCTTAAGGACACGCACACAAAAGTATATAGTAGCAACGTCTTGTTTACATGGGTGGTGTCCCGTCTGAGCAGTGTGAAAAATGGTGCACGTATACATCAAAAGTGCACAGCACGATAAAAAACGCCACAATGAGAAATCTAACGTTACCTCAAAGCTTATTGTTAACGAGTGCAACATGTTCACCTAATTGCACACACTGGGGATCGACGGGCTGTACAACAGTTGTCGAGGTTACTCATAATTGATATCTATTGCCAAGACAATGTGGAATAGCTAGACAGAAAGCCACACCATTACTTTCAATTCCCACTCTCAACTGCGTTAATTTTTGTAGTTAGTTTAACTAACTAACAGAAATAGATTGACTGTGAGCTAGACCGAAAACGTTCATGTCAAAAGCCACATGTCACAACCACTGGGCCGTTGGTCTTGTGAATACTTACCCACTGTGGGAATGACATCTCTTTTTGTCTAAACGAAACAGTTAACGATGTACCACGGATTGTAGTCACAAGGTCACGAAATAACAACAGCGACCCGTTGCCATAGCCATACTCTTCTAGTAGCGTTGTCCTTGTTCAAACTCAGCAGGTAAAGATGGGCGGACGGAGAATCCAACGACCAAACATATCGCGAATTATTTAGAACACGAATACGTTAGAAAATGCTACTAATCTCCTCTATGTGTATTTCCGACTTACAGCTATCCTAATGACGGCTTCACGGCCAACTCAAATTGGCGTCGGATATGCGTCCAAAACCGAGGCGGTGTTGTCGATTACTGGTACAGACTCGCAAATCCAAAGGTCAACACTGGTTCTGGTCTCCTGTGGACTATTATTGTCACTAAATAACTAACTTGTCGGAACCGAAGGGACTAACTACTAAATGTTGGGGCCGAAAGGACTAACTCCAAATGCGAAATCACTGACGCTTCCGAAGTCGGTAACCAAACGCACTATGTAGGAACGAATAAGAAATGGCGACTGGTATTCCTCAAAGATTACGTGGGTCACACGTCCTCAGACAGCCATAGCAACAACAAATCGCTTTATTCAATTTGGAGTAGGCTGTTGCTTAGCCAGTGCATGTCTATAAAAGCACAGCTGGTTTTTCAGAGGGTGCTGCAGTTTGTAAAAATTGTCCTGGTCCGATTCGTTAGGGATGCTGAGTGCTGCAAACCACCCATTATTTGGTTCGAAAATACGCGCTTTCAGCAAACATAAAAACGCTCCTATCCAATATTGTAACAACTGCGTATACTTGCTGGACTGCGGGGATGAGTTTGGAAGGTATTCGGAAAACATGTGGTACGAGCTGCCTATCACGTTTTTGCCGGGTAGTTAAAATATTTATTATTGACGCGATTAGACAAATGGTCCGAAAGAAGCTTCGAAGAGGCAGTAGTTACATCACGAGTTGCGACACATAAATTCGCTTGCTCGCTGGTTTTCTGAAAACTACTTGTTAGGGGAGCAATCAGGAGAATGTACGTGACATTCTGACGTGTATTTACCTGGACTAGTGTTTCCCATTGAGAGCCATATCACCACTAGGAGAACGATTCAGCTTTCCTGGTGGGGGTGACTAGGTGCCCACTTATTGAAGACTGTGTGTGAACTTTTACGGGACGAGCCATGCGCAAAATGAGTAATAAAGGTAACGGCGAGATTCAAGCAGTGACACTACTGTTTTCTGATTCGGCGGGTGGTAGACCAAGCTGTCGTCATTAGCAGGTAATAGTCGACCAGCTTCGTTAATCTGTAATTCGTTCCACGTGTCCGGCTCACCTAAACTGGTACACATTGCGTTTCCCCCACCATTTGGCGCAGTAAACCGCCTTCAGGGGAATAACAAAAACCATCTATGTGTTTCTGCTCATGGAAACTCGAGACTATCGGCATACACATTGGTGTGTACTGAAGATCACTTTCAACTGATTGCAACTGTCGTATGCGTAAACAGCTCAACCAGTTGCTCCGGCGAAGAAGTACAGTGCCCGAGTGTCGCTTTCGTCAGTTGTTAACATTAATGGATATTTTTAACCGCAATTGTCTCCGACAGACTTGAAATTACATATATTCAACATCACTCATAATCGGCCACAGTCGTTGACTTTGCATAAATTTTGCAGTCAGCCTTTATCGAGAAGGAGGGCTATACTCGAGTTTCGTTTCTGTCGAAGCCCGCCAGTAGTGCACGCCCTTGCCACGATAAGAAGTTGAATACCAGCAACTCAATCACGTACCAACTATAATGATTACTGCACAGCCACGATTAAACCATCATATGCAAAGGCTCGGTCACACTCATCCGTGAATAACGATCCAATTAACTGATCGCTCTGAGAGAAGACGGTAAGTGTTCTGGTATTTAAAATCGACGTCAACGACTGAGAGTTTTCTTAAGTTGAAATCACAACGGAGGATTAACATTGCCATCTAAGTAGACTGCATGTTTCGCAACGAGGTGAAAGACATCACAGTAAAGGATCACATCGGCATATTGTAATAAACCTCATTTAATCTACTTAGCCATTCATAGTAAAGCATGTTACCAGCACAACACATTTGACTGTAAAACTAAAACTTTGCAAAAAGAGACAGATGAACTCGCAATCCCACAGGAGTTGTGTGTTGTGAATGCTGCAACAGTTGTGTTTTCTTTGACCAGTTAGACTATATTTCGTGATCAAATTATATGACGCTCTTTAAATTGAAAACACAGGAAAAAGATTCTTCTTAGTTAATTTGGACCACCTATTCCAATTGACAGATGTCCCACACAAAATTTTACAACCATAAGAATTTCGTGTTCAGTTAACGGGAGTGAACTTATGTGCAACTTACAAACGAAAAAAAGAAACTGGTGGTTATGACAAACAACTCCCGGCTTCCTAACCTAATGATTATGCTTTTCAACGGTTTCAATGTCGATGGTTTTCGGTATTCACCAACCGTATAAAAAAAGGTATTCATAATGTAGGAAGAGAGATACACTTCTCAATATCCACAGGATATATCGCTCAGCAAAATGATTAAGCCAAAACGCAACTAAACACTACTGAGATACGACAACGTGTTTCGTAAAAGCATTAAAACAATGTGTGACACACAAATATGGCTGAAGCCTTTAGTAAGCTTTTTCACACATTCCCGATCAATAAAATTTGCTATTTCGGCCTCGATTTCATGGGGTATACATAGTAAACAATGTAATCGAGATTGGTAACAGAGAGAAAGCGGAAAAATTGCCAACTGGGGTGTTCCGATTATCGAGTTCAGATAGTCAGCATTTTCAAATTAAGGAAAATTCTTTACCACGTTTAGATTCACGACTTCAAGTGATAATTGAAGAGGTTCCGGTTCATAACCTTTTAGGTTTTAAAGTACCTGACGAGCAAAAGGTGCAATGATGCACAGTAATTAATTAAACATCGGTGAAGTATGGCGCGATATATTGTCTTTCAGAAAAGCAATGTGATCCGTCCGGTTTCAGAGGCTTTCAGTAATTGCCCGACTGACGTTATCATTGGCACTGATGCCTTCGATTGTGGATCATTTAATACATTGTTAATATGTGAGAGCGAAACCATTCATGACATTTTGGTATCTAGCTTTGAAGTTTCTTCTGGCAAAAATGTAACATATGTCTCAGAAATACAACCGCCGGAGGCTAACCTCTAACTCTCGTCTCACACCCGAAATACAAAGACCATGAAAAATGCAGCAGTTGCAGTTTGATTCTCCACTCCAAAAACGAGCCCGTGAGTCAATACGGGCAACTGACATTACTGCATACCTTTGAGAAGTTGATCCTAGTTCAATTCGAAATTATTCGTGTTTTTCTTTTACCGTGTGCACGCAAAGTAGTTAAGTCTAACTTCGTTTGGTGAAATGTTAATGCTGAAGACACAGCCACCCCGGGAGAACAACCATTTTTACACACAATTTGTCCATTCACTTTTTTTCTAAGGGAGGCGGCTTAGTTTCCTGCAAAATGACAGGATATTCGACAAAATATTGTAGGGTCCCAAGGTCCTGTAATACTCACGCTCAGTGAAAGTTTTATAGTACACGTGTTGAAATTATTTCTGCGTTGTACTGAAAGACATCTACTGGTAAACCAAAACGTGGCGCAATTCACAAAACTAGGGCCTCTAAGTTATAAAAGTCTACCACTCATTTCTGTGTAAAGTTGTATACAAAACGTTGACTTAAATTTACATCCACTTCGGAAAACCTGCTCAATGTTACACCGCATTCTTACTTTGCTGAAACAAAATTCAACGAGTGCAACTTCAATTAATTCGTCTGGGGAAATTGGGATACGTGCTAACAAAATCCAGGCGAAAACCAACATCAACATTTCGTGAACCAGTATACAAAAGAAAAATTCGATTCTCGGATATTTCAGAGTAGTTTTTGAAGCGCCACCGAAGTTCATTGGCCACATTTGTTCAGACACTGGCTGCTATTATCAACTCAACTTTGGAGTGATTAAGCGGGAAGGCAACACAGCGTAAAAAGGGCACAGATTTCAGTGGTCCTGTGCTGATCTCAACGGGAATGAATATGCGCCAAAATGCCACAATACAAAAAGCCTCTGAAAAAATAATTAAACGAGAATGTACGGATTGATTTTTGATCTTAAGGACACGCACACAAAAGTATATAGTAGCAACGTCTTGTTTACATGGGTGGTGTCCCGTCTGAGCAGTGTGAAAAATGGTGCACGTATACATCAAAAGTGCACAGCACGATAAAAAACGCCACAATGAGAAATCTAACGTTACCTCAAAGCTTATTGTTAACGAGTGCAACATGTTCACCTAATTGCACACACTGGGGATCGACGGGCTGTACAACAGTTGTCGAGGTTACTCATAATTGATATCTATTGCCAAGACAATGTGGAATAGCTAGACAGAAAGCCACACCATTACTTTCACTTCCCACTCTCAACTGCGTTAATTTTTGTAGTTAGTTTAACTAACTAACAGAAATAGATTGACTGTGAGCTAGACCGAAAACGTTCATGTCAAAAGCCACATGTCACAACCACTGGGCCGTTGGTCTTGTGAATACTTACCCACTGTGGGAATGACATCTCTTTTTTGTCTAAACGAAAACAATTAACGATGTACCACGGATTGTAGTCACAAGGTCACGAAATAACACAGCGACCCGTTGCCATAGCCATACTCTTCTAGTAGCGTTGTCCTTGTTCAAACTCAGCAGGTAAAGATGGGCGGACGGAGAATCCAACGACCAAACATATCGCGAATTATTTAGAACACGAATACGTTAGAAAATGCTACTAATCTCCTCTATGTGTATTTCCGACTTACAGCTATCCTAATGACGGCTTCACGGCCAACTCAAATTGGCGTCGGATATGCGTCCAAAACCGAGGTGGTGTTGTCGATTACTGGTACAGACTCGCAA
>LOND01006093.1:12490-32739 GCA_014220965.1 Paragonimus kellicotti
GTTTGTCAACCCGTGGTCAAATGTGCTTCAACACTATCCGAGGCACCAGCTATTTACCTTAAGAAATCATCTAGGTGTGTTCAAAAGCAGCTGATAGTGAACACAATACTGCAGTGACAACCTACTGCACGAGAGCTAATCACTAATATCAGTTGTTGTTTTGTTCTTGTGATCGGTGTCACTCCCTATTTTCCTACGGTGCTTTACTGTGTGAGACGCATGAATCCAACACGCTTTGTCTGGCTAGATTCTACTAACTTCACTTGTAGGACGGCTAAAGTACGTGTAAAATCCGGATCACTTGCTACTCTGCCTGTTGACTACACACTCACTACTTGGTTCATCTGTATCAATTTTTAGCACATTAGAAAAATCAAACTATGTAGACATTTGAGGTCAGTTATTCTGAGGTCCTTAGTTCCGATGAATACTTTACGGTGTAGGGCGAAAGTGGTGTCCATAGTAAAGCTATCGTTCTTAAAAAAGATTATCTAATAGAGGTCATTGTACTTTTAATTTCCGTTGTTATCGGAATTCAATTAGAATCGGATCTTAAATGACAGGACTACCATTCGCATTGTTGGTTGTCATTCTTGCAACTTTGGAGTATTCGACTCCTTGAAGTGGCTTCGTAACATGACTGGCGGAACACGTGTTGTTGCAAAGTGTATGGTTCCGTGACACTTTCAAATCCGGTCAAAGCTCTACTTTTCCACTGTTAAATATTCCGAATTAAAAACTGTGTCGTGCAGCTCATTTTTACTATGGTTTCTTGGTTCAACATTAGCGTTAATGAATTCTAGTGCTGACTGACCAAGATGGCGATCTATCCTCTGAACAATTTTGTGAATTCCAGGCAATAAAATGAGATGATTAGGTGGTCGAACACAAGCATGAGATTTATGACATCCACACCTGATTTCTAATCCAGATTGGTAGGTCACACGGTGCGTAGAATAATGCGGTGTCTGTCACTGGTTCAAAATTGGCAGATGATCAGACTTCACAATGAAATCTCACATGTATATGATAAAATGATACCATACTACTTATGAGTAACGACTGCTTTTCAAAATTGTTTCTTGGTTAATGAATTCGCGAAAAACGTTCACTTAATAGGTCAGGAAATTGTTTCACACTCAGTCATAGATACACAATGCTTATCGGTTCAGAATACTGTGTATAAGAGACAACACAGACATGATTAATGGTTTTAATCCGAGACATTAGTGATAGGTGGTTGAATAAATTGTTAGCTCGATCGAGAATCCCCAGTGAACGGTGTATGCCGTTTGTGTATAACAATCAGGCTAGTCACTACAGCTTTCATACGGAACTAAAAACATTCCCCCTACGAATTCACATACTAAGTAACATGGTTAATGCACAGACAGAGAATGCCCGATCACTTAGATTGTCATCGAGATACAGTCGGGTTGGTATAGTCAGTTCACAGTGTAAGCATAAAATGACTTCTTCACAAGCAGTCGCACCTTGTAACGCCTACGTTGTGTATTTGCTTTTTGGTACACTTTTAAATTTGTCCAGTAAAGGTGTGTAGTGGGCACATGACCATGCGTCTGACTATCATGCACGAATATTTTAGAACGCATTGCCCGAACAGTGATTGAGCCGTGGCACTAACAGACATCGAACAAAACATGCAATTGGGTTTGGAAACAAACCGTACATTTCTAACAGTGTTTGAAGATATGATAAGCATTTAACGCCAACCTAGTCTATGAGTAACAGTAGCGATTAAGAAAAGAATGAGAGATGCGCATAGCGGGCTCACACACACACACACACACACACACACACACACACAGAGAGAGAGAGAGAGAGAGAGAGAGAGAGAGAGGCGTTCAAANAACTACAATTGCGCCTGCTTTATGCTATGTTTTACCCTTGCTACATTGAAGTTTAGCTGAACGGTTCACGGGGCTGTCAGATTCTGCGAGGAAACTGCTTTCACAAGAACGTTTGCAGTACACTTTGAGTTCATAGTACTTGGTTGTGGCTTGAACAGGTCGGAATTTAGAGTGCACTTCTTTACGTCTGGATATTGCTTATAAAGAACCAGTAAAATATTCACAAGTGTATATAGAGCGAATGCAGACAGATTTAGGACTACTTGCAGTCTAATAAGTTGACACTCAAACCTTCTCCTAATTCAGTTTCATTTCTCTTCGTCCCACTGTAATAATTCTAGCCTGAGCCATAACCTTGAGTTAAGCTGAATTGAAGAGGTATTGAACGATTTAGAATTCTTACCCGCCTGACAATGTAGTGTCAACATTATCTTCTTTAAGCGGAACGTGTCTTCTTCCGTTTATTGAGATTCTAAGTGCGGAATTGATAATGATGACCTGGGTCATTACAAACAGATGGGTGAATAGAGCCGTACTTCAGCTTTTCTGAACTTACATTGTTTCCAAGTTCATTTAAGTCTGCGAAATGCAGCGATGCTGAGGCAATATTATGACGTAATTTGCTGGGCTTTGATTACTCATTTGCTCCAATGCCGAAAAAGGTGGCGTTATCGGTTGTTATCCGTATTTCTTTTATTCTTTTTCAATCATTCATGGAACAGCGACCAACTGGAAACAACCACCTGATCTAACGGTCACCAAATGTGTTGCTTGAATCAATAGCCTAGATCATTAGCGGCCTGTCTGTGTTACACTGAAGTCGCACTGGTGTGCTGTTAGTAATCCAGGTACTGTTGCCTATACGGGCCTCTTTCGTTGCACGTTTTGTGTTCGTATCATTCAAACTACACCACCCGGTTGCACGATATACTCCAGATTACCAATGCAACATCAGCAGTCGTACACAGGTCACGCACGACGACTAACGTATCATGCATCATGAACAGAGCATTAAGTAGTCTCCAATTTGCAGCCATTTGTGTGCATACGTCCAACACATCCATTAGTGGGCATACGGTAACAAGCGGCTAGCCCTCCAAGCCACGTGTCTGTATCAGTATGGCCAGGCGGAGGTACCCTTACCTGACGGCGAGCGTGAGCTCACAACCAACATCGTGGCAAGAATATTCACTACTGACGAGTCCTAACAAGAACGAAACTCAAATGTAGTGCTTCTTTGCGAAACGGGTTGGCTGAAAAACACATGAGAACGGGAAGGCCGCTCTCAACTATGAGTGATATTCAACTCATATTATTCCAAGGTCCCAAAGAACTAGTAATCAAAATGTTGCTCGACCAGCATAATTTCTGTGATTTTACCATAGAGAAAAGTCCCAATAGGGGGGCATCGAGTGGAGTTAGCATGACAAATAATGTTTCTCCTCTCGATGCAATCAGACAAGCTGAGCATCATAAACCACGTCCAGTTGAGGCCGATGAAACTGGCGAAGCATCATGAAAGACTTGCAGTCAGAATGATAGCGCAAACTGCGGCACTAATCAGCTTGTACTTAGTACTCGATAACACGATAGCGCAGTAGTAAATGTGTAGGGCCCGTAGCCCCAGCAAAAGATGCAGAACACAGGTTAACACATCAAGTCTTATTGACTGAATGGAATGTACAGATGGTCAGCCGGCTCAAATCTATTACCGGTACAATGCATGTTAATGTGATTTTCAACGTCAATCACGGTCAGAAAACGATGTTGATTCGGCAGTGCAAATATGCCGCTTTCTTGTCTGCAACATTCTTATCAATTGACGATTGTCAAGACCTGATGTTTGTAAGCCTTCACATGACCACTGTACTCCATTTTAGGTCAAGCTAATGCCCCATTACAAGCATAGTTTTGGTAGACGTTTTGAACGTGCTACAGGGATTCATACACACATTCCGATTTGTTACTGGTCCTGCCAGGGACGACGCATAAAGTTTTAAACGGCGAATACACGTTATATCAAATGTAATTTGAAAAGCCTTCAAAAATAAAGACAGGGTATTCAATGAAAGAAGTATACTCTCCGTCTCACGTAATTTTGCAAACGATGCCAACACTAACGTTTGCTAGTTGATATCTTCCTCTCAGATCTAGAGCGGTGGTCACAGTCTCGAATTGTATCTATGACGCTATATGAACAATATCTTAGTGATACGAAAGAACGAGATACAGAATTTGGAGTTTGCACCACATTTCACTCGACTTCATTCGTACAGTCTTGAGTCTGAACGAAATGAAGACATCAGGTTACTTGATTTGAAGCTTTTCTACTGTACCGATAGTAGAGTAGTGTCAAAGTCAGTCTATCCAAAGAACACGTGAACTGGCCAATATCAGACGTTTTGTTCCGACTCAATATAATGTCAGTGTTACGTGTACACTGTTTCACAGAACACATGAATTATGTACTCCAGATAATATAGTGTCAGTCTGAGCGTTGCTCCTGAACAACTTCAGATATAACGGTTACCGCGTTAGTTTTGTCAGGAAGTAGTCCAAGCCTCATGTTATAAGTGAAGTATTGTTGCATGTGCCTAAGATGAAAATTTCTCTGCAGCTGCTTTTCAAAAGTGAGGATGTAAGCAACACGCTCATCAAATAATTAAGTTGTGTATTACAACGACCGTACTCTCTGGCCATACATATCGTCATCAACATCACAACTGAGATTCCAACGTCCCCAGTTAAGGATACATCGCCACTCCAAGCCGAATCAAACCGTATATATCAAGTCAGATGTGGGTGTTCCGCCATTTATATTGCCAGAACGGAGAGACAATTACGTCATCCAATGACCGAGCATATGCTGAGACGGGTTAGATGCCTGACAGTTCAGTCTGTTACATCGATTACGCTATCAACGCGAAACAGGCAACTGGCTTTTTCGTTTACTCCACATCTTTTCAGGGCACATCACCGAGTAAGCACCGTCTAGACATTTCGAATCGCTTACGGCTCTAGCAACAATCGATTACTATGTTTCGTGAAAGCATTTTTCTTCTTCAAAAATGAGGCACCGCATCCTCTGTGAGCAATGTGAGTTGATTATCAGTTCGTCAATGTTGTCCTGTTCGCGAACAGTTCAATATTGCTATATAGACTCATTTAATTGTGGTATACGTTTGAAGTGAGGAAGTGAAGTGCTACCGGATACATCATGCAAGATTGTGGTGTTAGCTTCTCCCGCCAAATCAATTGTTCAAAAAACCCAACAGTTGTTGACACTGTTGTATGCCGGAAGTAAGAGGTTATCTAATAGTTTAACTAATTCGCCTAAAACAGTGAACCAGACCGTGTCGGTGTATACGGATTGGATAACTGTGGTTGTAAGCTAAACCAGGGTCCGATATCCAACTCAGCGAACATCATCACTAGCGCGCGTCCGCCTCCAAACTTTTTGCAATATGCTCAACTTCAGCACGCAAGTGGAGCAATTCACTTATCTGCTCCATTGTTGACAGGATAGCGTCGACTTGTGTCATCCCAGTGAGGTCGGATAGTGGCATGGTGTGAATGAGCTTAGGCACAGCTGCAGCGCCGGAGGCAACGCAGCAGCTGGCCGATCGATCGATTAGTTAAAGTGCGGGCGAGAGCGCCAGTCTAGTTTGTCCAGAATCCGGGTCCGGGTGTGACGACCGCGCACGCTCGCAACATACACACGTGCGTTCTGAATACGGCCCGAGTGCGAATGGTTTAAGGACGCAAAATGATTTTGGATTCGCGCTGTACACTTGTTGCACAATAAAGCATACTGAAGATCAGATTGAACGATACAGCTGCTAACTGATTGTAGCATACTTCATAGGGAGAGAGAGACGGTGAGCCTGGACATGTTTATTGACCTGGTGGGCGCCTCTTGAAGATGTATACTAACAAAGATAATCCTGTGGTGAAATTATCCCAGGTGTTGAAGGGAATGGAAACGACGTCGCCAACTAGCGGGATAAAAGAGAGATGCGAACAGTGCAAAATGATAAACTATTTTGCTGCCTGCATAATCACCACAACAGGGGAACAACGAAGCCGTGGTGCCGTAAATCATGCTAAATGGTTTGTAAGGTCAACAACATTTTGTTGAGCCCAACATTCGTTGGTAGGTTTCACGAAATTCTAAAATTTTTGTTGGTTCTTCACGTAGACTTGCAGCTTGATTGACTTTGATAAATTTGCAGAGCAGAATAATCTCATTAAGTATGATCATATGTAGAACCACCTGTCCATTCCCCATCTGTTAATTAAACAGAAAACACGTTGGTTACTATGTCAAGTAACTTAACTACGGTCAACTGACAAACATGGTTCCCGTTTTAACCTCATGGTCAATATCGGCAGCCAGGTATTATTGTCTGTTTCGTGAGTGTTCCGAGGAGGGCGTGATTACGTCATTGAATGCTTCCTTTCATCTAGTCACATTACACACCTGTTCACACAGCCACAGAGTATTGTTCAATTATGGTTTTCTATATAACCACACCATAATAATTCGACCATCAACCATCGAGGTAGGTAAATGCACCTTATATAAGGCGTATGCCTGACTAACGCTCCGTTTGTCTTCACCAGGTGTATACACGAAATGATAACCACATAAGTAAACGATTTAATACTGACAGCCAAAACACACGAGATTGTCTAACCAGTAAACGTGCCTTGATTCTAACAATGTGCGCGGCACATCGGAATAGTTAAATTAGTTCGGTACGTTAAGCACTGTAATAGACAATCAAATAGAG
The DNA here is from genome assembly GCA_014220965.1 of Paragonimus kellicotti. Classification (NCBI taxonomy): domain Eukaryota; kingdom Metazoa; phylum Platyhelminthes; class Trematoda; order Plagiorchiida; family Troglotrematidae; genus Paragonimus; species Paragonimus kellicotti. The sequence goes on from LOND01006093.1 coordinate 19,155, forward strand.
GGATATACAGCTGATAGATAATCACGTTATTAAAATGTCATACATACACTAATCGACAAACAGTTCAAGTAAACAGAATCCAGTCAGTCAGTATGCACTGGATTCATACTTACGAAATCTAAGCCCAAGTGTGGCATAACAGTGTGTTTGTAGTTTGCGAACCACGCGTCCAGATGGAAGCTACGCTGCGTACATCCCAACAGATTGCACACTCAGTTTGAGTTTATTACCGAACTCGTGGATGACGATCAGTTAGCAGCTTTTGATGATAAAGATAGCTGTCTCAGTAGAAGCACCAGACGAACAAAATGGACTTGTAAGGTTTTGTATACATCAGAGAAATTGAGTACACAGGTACGATAATGCAAAAACTGTGGCACAGAGTTCGCTACATTTGTTCAGAATGGTTATTCTATGCATTTTGCCTATGAACCTTAAAAACCAATCAAGGCCGGATTGGCAGTCTAGACGGTATCATGCAAGCTCGTCTACATATCTCGACTTACAACGTTGATGGTAATTGCACTGCTGATAAGACGAATGCTGAAGTTAGCACTAAAACCTACGTGTACATCGACTGGGTTCATTGTGTTGTATATGACAACCCGTCTACTCCCCGTTCTGGGTAACGATTCAATAGAAGCACCCACAAATTCGAATAGGAACTATTGCAGTACGTAGACCGAATTATGATGGCATTATACATTCGAATTTCGAAGCACATCTAGAAGTGGTTCCTGCATGTCACAAACTAAGTAACTAACAATGTCCTAACAAAACATATTCCAGAATCCGGTCCCGCAGAAAATTCTACGAATGCTTTCGTATTGTTTGTCAACCTGTAGTCAAATGTGCTTCAACACTATCCGAGGCACCAGCTACTTACCTTAAAATGTTTGGTTTTACCGACACCACTTACAACGTATTGTAATTATCAAGCCAGCATCTAAAAAATCATCTACGTGTGTTCAAAAGCAGCTGATAGTGAACACAATACTGCAGTGACAACCTACTGCACGAGAGCTAATCACTAATATCAGTTGTTGTTTTGTTCTTGTGATCGGTGTCACTCCCTATTTTCCTACGGTGCTTACTGTGTGAGACGGCATGAATCCAACACGCTTTGTCTGGCTAGATTCTACTAACTTCACTTGTAGGACGGCTAAAGTACGTGTAAAATCCGGATCACTTGCTACTCTGCCTGTTGACTACACACTCACTACTTGGTTCATCTGTATCAATTTTTAGCACATTAGAAAAATCAAACTATGTAGACATTTGAGGTCAGTTATTCTGAGGTCCTTAGTTCCGATGAATACTTTACGGTGTAGGGCGAAAGTGGTGTCCATAGTAAAGCTATCGTTCTTAAAAAAGATTATCTAATAGAGGTCATTGTACTTTTAATTTCCGTTGTTATCGGAATTCAATTAGAATCGGATCTTAAATGACAGGACTACCATTCGCATTGTTGGTTGTCATTCTTGCAACTTTGGAGTATTTGACTCCTTGAAGTGGCTTCGTAACATGACTGGCGGAACACGTGTTGTTGCAAAGTGTATGGTTCCGTGACACTTTCAAATCCGGTCAAAGCTCTACTTTTCCACTGTTAAATATTCCGAATTAAAAACTGTGTCGTGCAGCTCATTTTTACTATGGTTTCTTGGTTCAACATTAGCGTTAATGAATTCTAGTGCTGACTGACCAAGATGGCGATCTATCCTCTGAACAATTTTGTGAATTCCAGGCAATAAAATGAGATGATTAGGTGGTCGAACACAAGCATGAGATTTATGACATCCACACCTGATTTCTAATCCAGATTGGTAGGTCACACGGTGCGTAGAATAATGCGGTGTTTGTGAAAATCATCATCGATTTGTATGGTTGCCCGAGGTATACTATTCACTATCTATTTCGGAATATGTTCATTTATTCCTGTTTGAAGTCCTCTGTCGGTTTTGTCTATCTATGTCTACCCATAATAACACGTAAAACCACAAATTATGTGAGAGACTGTAACCGTAGGAAAGCCTCCTTTTATTGATGACAGGTTTTTTTTTGGCTATGGTCAACGTATTCCGTTCTGCAACATTGTAGGTCTTCTTACTTGCTGCTATCAGACGTTAGGTTGATTATTGCAGCAAACTGTCACGTTTATACTACGAATTAAGGAACATGTCTTTCTTTGATTATCACTGTTTCTGATTCTCTGTGGTTTAGTTCCCTTGCATATCGTTCATGAAAGCGTCGGGATATCGGTTGACTGTGACTTACTGGTGAGAAGTCTTCCCAGCTTATCAACTTTGTCCGGGGTATAGATTGCAACAGCTTGATAGTAATATGTTTTCACTAAGGCTTGTTTACGAACAATTGATGTGAATCTCATGAAATCTAAATAGTACCCAGTCTATGTTGGCTTTGCAATAAACCGAACAGCGAATATTTTCTGTAACCGTTCGTGAGAGAAACACGTCCAAATAAGGCAAGCGATTGCTCGATCCTAACTCACTTGTAACGGATAAATTACGACGGAGCGAATCTGCTTCTCATTGTCAGTTATGAATAAGTCATGATCGAAATATCGCTTACAAAGTTTAACGCATTCGATAGCAGCTGCTGCCACTTGTTCAGTTTACGGCATGAAAACATCAGTCACTGTTGGACCAAACGCATTCGTCATGGCAACACCATCAAGTTTTCTAAAACTCTTGTCTTACAAGTGAAAGTTTACACTTTTGTGAGCAAAATGTCAGATCAATCGACATGGAAGTGTCAGTTTTGTGAATAATCATAAAGTCACACAAAAAGTCAACGGTCTCAAGTAAAGGAACATTCGTGTATAGGGAGTGAGCAATTGAAGAGGCCATTCTGTGATCAGAGGTATTTAAATCTGTTTTTGCTATGATCAAAGCTGTCTCTCAGTGCACGCACTCCTAGCTTCTTCCCTACAGGATACAATGTTTCTGTTGTGACCGCAAAAAATGCTTGATCTGGGAACCTATTACAAGATATGGAAATCGCAAAGCAACGTTCGCGAACATTATTTTGCATGGTTGGAGCGTATCTAAATCTGTTGACAGCAGCGCATCATCATTCTTCTTGGTGTCACGTCACACATGGTGCATATACACATTCCCAGTAGTTACTTCTAGTCCTTCGTCTTCCAGGAGTTGAGATCTGCCTCTCAGTTTACGCGCCTACTAGTTCTGTTCTACTACTCACAAACGAAGGTGTTTCTTATAGGACATTCGCTTACCTGATCTCAGTTGTCCATACAGAAGCTGCTTCGGAATACGGTCATCGCCCATCCGACGGACGTGACCCAGCCAACGAAGCTGATTTAGCATCAGCATGGCTTCCATCCCGTTCATGTCCGCTCGCCGCAGTACCTCAGTGTTCGGAACCATGTCCGACCACCGAATACCCAAGATGCGTCTTAGACACTTGCAAATGAAACGGCTCAGATAGCGCACGTTCCGCTGATACAATGTCCACGTTCCACTATCTGAGCATGCCTGAAGCAGCACTAGCATGTGAAGCAGTTACCGTGGTGTCTCGCAATAACCTCGGGATCGTAGACGAACAGGCACGACGGTGAACGTGTGATTGTGAGCGAACTTGTCCGTAGGTTGTCAGGTGGTACCGCTCACGCAACCAACTCCAACCCCACTAGAGTATGGTGAGCAGTCAGGAATGGTAACCAAATGGTATGCAATCTCGTCCCTCCGTAATGTCTTGTTTCACACTGATCAAACGACACAGTAACCCTATTTCCAAAGTCTAGACTTTAACTCTCTCTTTCACACAAAGCATCACTGTATCTTTGTCATCTCATCTGTAAGCGTACAAAACTGATTGGACAATTTCGCTTCACTTCTCCGACTCATCCAAAATTTGTCTGTATGTGTGTGACCTATAGAATACGAACAAGCTGACGCACACAACTTTTTAATCAGTTCATCGTCGGGGTACTGAAACAGTCCAGACTGAAGTCACGGTGTATGCAACATTGAAACAGCGACCGATAATGAGATCGCCATTCGACTACGTCATCCTCTGTTGTGTTGTTAGAAGGGTTTCATTCAATCTCTTGTACTCCTTCAGTTTGCTATCCGCCTACCCACGAACACACATACAATTCATCCCGGCAGATTGTTCAAACTATTCTGTTGTTGAATGGGTCTGATTTGGTTAATTTCCCAATGTCCAAATATAACTGTTTTTCTCATGTCTTACTCAGTGTCTATTAGTTAACCTTTATAAATGCTGTTACTAGATTACAAATTTCTCGAAACGCGTATTCATCAACTTGTACTTACTCTAAATGACCACATGGGTATTTGGAAACCATAAACTAAATGGTAGTTCCAACCGACTTTGCACAGTCACTAGACCCTGTTATCGAGTCTTGTCTTTCTTTGTCCTAGTTGGAAATAAACTTCTGCTGACTCAACACAACGTTCGCATTTATCTGACCCTTTGCGGAATCATACTGAGAGCCGTACTTTGCTTTAAATAAAGCGTTGCGCGAAAGTGTTTAACTAATAGATACTTAGCAAATATATGCATGGATTTTATTAAAGGCGGTTCTCAGTAGGACTTCTATCAGAACATCCGTAGAACTACATCTACACTCCTGGGGATTAGGCATATTGTATATGGGACTTCTGGGAACACATCCTACGAGTAAATAGGGACAGAGCAAAAGTGGGACATTGAACAACAATGAGAGGGTAGAATTAATGTGTGTCCATGTGTATACGATTATCATGATCACTGTCATTTGAAACTCACCGACCTCCCTTGTCACATAGTTGGCTGTCTGTGACCTTCTACCTTTCTTTTCTTCAGCTTTGTTGGTGTACTGTATGGTGAATGTTTTGTCTGTTTTCTTCCAGTCCAACCTTACATTTTGTTTTTCTTCCATATCCTCTCTAGAATGCACTAACATGCACTCGTATACTGAAATGCTTCTTGTATTACATTTTACATATCTTTCTTCTCAGTTTAGATCTTGTCATTGCAGTCTCTCTCTCTGTTTACTTCTCCGAGAGATAAGGGTTTCAGTTTCCTGCTAGCCATTCAATTGGCTAACCAGCATTGGCCGGCTGGACACAAAGGCCTCACTCACACACCTACTGGTCTTATTCCTTCGGGTTTACACCGGATACGTGGTGTGAGTGGAACCACAAGTGGTGCAGCGCAAGCCGCAGGTGTTGTTTGGTTTTTGTCTCGAGGGCAGGTTAATCCGAAACCGGATGCCACCAAACATGGTTATCATGATAAATGTATTTTGTAGAGGCTACACAAACGGTTTGTTTTCCATCACTATTACAAAGCTAAATCTGAACAGTCAACCTGTGTACAATACATTCGACCGTGTGGCTGTTCTTTACATCCAAAGTTTGGGATTGATGCAGGGAACCTAAACGCGCGTTGGAGAAACGAAACGGAAACCGAACGGTTGACACGTGAACCTCTTTTGAGTCACTTATGAACGTGCAGTCCGGTTTCCTTGACTCGTTTGCCAACTCATCGTCAATCCGAAAGTGTATTTACCCAGCCAACTTAGGTCGATGTGTCTGGTTCGTATTTTCTGATAATAGATCGACTTGACCGCAATAACACAATAACAACCGAACCCATATGTCTTTACATACCCTGTAAACAGAGATAAAATATCAAATCGAGCAAACAGATGTGAAACCGTGTCGACCATTGTCGTTCTAGAATGACTGAGTTTGGGATTTCGCAACACCTAAACAGTTATACTGTTTTCCTCCAAGTTCAACCATAATGTTGAACCCACTTAAAATTTAATGCCCATAATATCATAATGAACAATTTGTTTTGATCATTACAAATGAAAAGGTCGTAAAGTAGTTTATACTTTTCACAAACGAACAGTATTTGTGTCATCTTTGCACACTGTTCCGGTTGGTCTTGTAACCACATTGTATTGATCTGTTTTTCTTTCCGTTTGCGTGATCACCGATCAATATTGCATGAATCTTTCAGCTAATTATTCAACACTGTCGTGCTACGCAGATGGTCACAGCTCGAACCTCGCTCCAGCAACGCACGCGCAACTATATGGCAAACGTGTTTCTCAGACATTAGTAATCCGAAGTGTTGTGATGGTCACATAGCGTAAGCAGTATTTGTTTAGTGATCGAAATATGCTGGAACTACACGACCGATTTCGTGGTTGTTGCTAACCCCCAGCAATGGGTAGTTCGACCACATATCCTACTGTATGAACATCAGATGCTGAAGTTTTTAGTTACTAACTCATTTGGTAATTGTCATTTATCTGAAGCTCAGTGGAATCCGCAGGTCAGTGCAGATGATAGAAACATTATTAACCACACACTACTTATATAACATCAACTTGTAAACTTATAATTCCATCTAGAACTTTCGGACACACCGAATCTTTGCACAGTTTCCCCTAGTAATGTTGACATTCTCATTGATCCATGACCTCCGCTTAGATTGGGGTGAACGGCGAAACCGACTCGCAACTGAATTGCTGGCTGTCGTATTGGTCATTCCGAATATCAGTGGACATCTTGGTTATCGTGAATTTTCTAACTTAAGCAGCTTCCATTTACCACATTCATTCAGTTTGTCATCACTGATATCCTAGCGTAGTACACCTCCACCTAAGTAGGCTACTCAGTAACTTAAACTAGACTATTACAGAACAGCCCGCCTTGCCACCACAAAAACGCCATTATGGCTGGATGGATATGTTAGCCAATCTAATAGCTAAGTCTACGTTCTAGACTGTTTTGCTGCACAAACGGCTCATTCAGAAAAAAAAACAACCACACAGGAAAGACAAAATTTACATTCTGTCCAAACAGCCGAAGTTGCGTAGGCGATCTGGTGAACCATTCGGCGTAGGCGGTCAGACTACTAATTGACCAATCAGATAGGGGCATATGGCACACGTCGAACCTACTGACTTGTCGCGTAAGTTGTCATGCCAACGAACAGGACGCAGACAAACGCGTGTGTGTCGTTTGCGCACGTACGCAGCAGGCACCATAGCAGGGTGTGTGATTTACGGTACCCGTCGCTGCGGCAGGCACGGCAGATTGGTGTTCCAAAAATGCGTTTTTTTTCTCTCTCAATCGATAACTGTCCATTCGTCTTTTCTGACCGTTCGTGTGGCTCGGTCCGGTTTTGTCAGTAATTTGTTGAATGGATAGCGCCGTAGACCGAGGCTAAGATCTAGATCTTAAAATTCAAACGTTGAGTCTCTGATCCGCTCGAGATGACACAAATTACGGCGCAAATTCCTTTCCCAATCACAAACGTGTGACTAACGTGAAAACAAAAAAATCTAAGTGAATTCTGAGTGATCCTCACAGCTAAACCCACAGCAAGCAAACATTACCAGCCCGTCGTTATCCGGGCCATATACCGTCAGCCAACGGCTGATCAATAAAGTATCCTCGTACTTGAGATTTTGTGAAGTGTGGGCAGTCTCCAGGACTGTTGTATTAGTCACGGAAACTGGAAAATAGCCAGATGCTAACCAGGGTCGCGAATACCAGTAGCACATTGTAGGTTCAAGTTCTGGGAAAGATTATAAGTTAGATGTTTGAGAAATATGGAACTCACTATGAACACCTAATCACATTTGAATCGAACTTGCAATTCCATCACCGAAGATATGGAGGGACTAAAGTTTCATTGGTGAATAGTATGCTAAGGTTGTCAGTCATAAAAAATCTGCTTGTGAGAAATCTGGACTTCGGCTGGATTCGAACCAGCGGTGGGAATGAAACCCACCTAAGCGACGTGTGCCAGTAACTCAGTCGTGAATTCATTCCGTGAAATTTCACGTTAGGATTCCATTAGCCAACCAGCCAACTGTGTATAGGTATTTCCCTGAACATGAGGGAGATGGACCGGCATGGTAGGGTTATGTCAATCAGACCGCACTGAAAACCATCAAGGCAACTATTGATCATCATCATCATCATCATATCAGCCATGAGCCTGACCAAAAGGTACTGTGGCTCGGGCTGCCGCTCACCTCAACAGTGACGTGGAATATCCTAGAAGAAAACGTTACTAAGAAGGTTGAAAATTAATAGAAGTCTAAGCAAAGAACTAGAAATGGTATGGATGCAGGTACGCCATTGACTGCGACACGCCGCCATCTCGGATAGCGTCTCTAACCAGCGGTTTGAGTGATCACGAGGACCCCATCCAGGCAGGCGACACCTACCCACTTTACTCAGTGGAGCAGTCAGGGTTTTCATATTTCGTGACCACGTTGTCGCTTGACCACCATGTGGTTTCACCCAACTGTTGGTGGTCTCAGTATATAATGCCCGGTACGGTAAACGCTCAGCTGGCATACGGAGTACGTGACCTAACCATCGCAGGCTGTGCAACGTGAGTATTGCAATCACTGATGATTGATATGGCAACTGTATCAATTATGATGTGATCCATTTGTTAAAAATGCGGACTTTGATTGAAGCCTGATGAAAGGATTAAACGCTTGTTGGTTGAATCTGTCTCAACCTGATGTATGAAGAACAAGCATTTTTCTCACACCCTCATCAGTTGCATAAAGTGTGATTTAAACAATACAAAAAATTGTACAACACATAAAAAAATGACAATCAAATTACAAACGTTTACCGTTTGTGCGTACATTAAAACAGCGGCAGTCTCCACCTGATAGATAGTTGCCGTTGCGCATATAATTTTGGCTAGCGCACGGCAATTAGCAAGGCATCTATGAATGTGACCAATCAATAATTTCCACTACGTCCAGTCACATCGGACTAAATTTGAATCCATACAGTCTGTCTAGTAATCGGTACGTATTCCGGAACGTTCAAGTTGCTCGACCAATTGATCAGCTAATCGTGTGCCTAGCCTGTTGATGTTGAGTATCGCAGAAAACGCCACTCACTCCGTATGCTCAGCGAGCAGGTATATACGTACGAGGATCTACTAGCCAACATCGAGCCATCCGGACGTAGGTCTAACCATCCGCCAAAACAAGTTAGACGTGGTGTCCAAGACAAAAACCTGGACGAAAATATGGAGACTGACTGCTGCAGTGAAACACATGATACGGTAGGTGTCGTCTGCCCCTGGCTGAGGTCCTCGTGATCACTCAAACCGCTGGTTAGAGACGCTATCCGAGATGGCGGTGTGTCGCAGTCAATGGCGTACCTGCATCCATACCATTTCTAGTTCTTCCGCTTAGACTTCTATTAATTTTCAACCTTCTTAGTAACGTTTTCTTCTAGGATATTCCACGTCACTGTTGAAGTGAGCGTCGGCCCAGACTATAGTATCTTCTGGTGAACCACTTGGCTGCTATGATGTTGATGATGAATGATCAGTGAAGCAACTTTGTGAAAATCATCATCGATTTGTATGGTTGCCCGAGGTATACTATTCACTATCTATTTCGGAATATGTTCATTTATTCCTGTTTGAAGTCCTCTGTCGGTTTTGTCTATCTATGTCTACCCATAATAACACGTAAAACCACAAATTATGTGAGAGACTGTAACCGTAGGAAAGCCTCCCTTTATTGATGACAGGCTTTTTTTTTGGCTATGGTCAACGTATTCCGTTCTGCAACATAGTAGTCTTCTTACTTGCTGCTATCAGACGTTAGGTTGATTATTGCAGCAAACTGTCACGTTTATACTACGAATTAAGGAACATGCCTTTCTTTGATTATCACTGTTTCTGATTCTCTGTGTTTTAGTTCCCTTGCATATCGTTTCATGAAAGCGTCGGGATATCGGTTGACTGTGACTTACTGTGAGAAGTCTTCCCAGCTCATCAACTTTGTCCGGGGTATAGATTGCAACAGCTTGATAGTAATATGTTTTCACTAAGGCTTGTTTACGAACAATTGATGTGAATCTCATGAAATCTAAATAGTACCCAGTCTATGTTGGTTTGCAATAAACCGAACAGCGAATATTTTCTGTAACCGTTCGTGAGAGAAACACGTCCAAATAAGGCAAGCGATTGCTCGATCCTAACTCACTTGTAACGGATAAATTACGACGGAGCGAATCTGCTTCTCATTGTCAGTTATGAATAAGTCATGATCGAAATATCGCTTACAAAGTTTAACGCATTCGATAGCAGCTGCTGCCTTGTTCAGTTTACGCATGAAAACATCAGTCACTGTTGGACCAAACGCATTCGTCACGGCAACACCATCAAGTTTTCTAAAACTCTTGTCTTACAAGTGAAAGTTTACACTTTTGTGAGCAAAATGTCAGATCAATCGACATGGAAGTGTCAGTTTTGTGAATAATCATAAAGTCACATAAAAAGTCAACGGTCTCAAGTAAAGGAACATTCGTGTATAGGGAGTGAGCAATTGAAGAGGTCCATTCTGTGATCAGAGGTATTTAAATCTTCAGTATGTTTGCTATGATCAAAGCTGTCTCTCAGTGCACGCACTCCTAGCTTCTTCCCTACAGGATACAATGTTTCTGTTGTGACCGCAAAAAATGCTTGATCTGGGAACCTATTACAAGATATGGAAATCGCAAAGCAACGTTCGCGAACATTATTTTGCATGGTTGGAGCGTATCTAAATCTGTTGACAGCAGCGCATCATCATTCTTCTTGGTGTCACGTCACACATGGTGCATATACACATTCCCAGTAGTTACTTCTAGTCCTTCGTCTTCCAGGAGTTGAGATCTGCCTCTCAGTTTACGCGCCTACTAGTTCTGTTCTACTACTCACAAACGAAGGTGTATGTTATACGACATTTCAATCATCAATCGAACAAGTTTGTGATTGGACGAATTAATCTTTCAAGGGGCAAGTACTTATGGGGCTAGTGGGCTTGGTTATTTTGGGCAATCCGTATAGAATAGATATTCTGATCCCCATAATCGTCGGTTTATAATACAATCTTTCAGTGTAAGAGTAAAGTGTGAAGCTTTCTATCAATCTGTTTCCCTGCCAATTACATATTGTCTATTGAATAAACAACTGTACGCTTAGACGCATCAAATATATCATAAACAGTCTATGACGTAGTCGGATTTGTACACTTTAACCTCACCAATATTCTGAGTAGTTTTAAGATCACTACGACCGAGATAATAAGTCTGAGATGGACAGTCTTTCTGTGATTCGTGCTTCAGTGTTTCACTGGGAAATATCAGCAAGTTCGGTTTCCAGCCAGCTCTTGAAATTTAGTCCGTGCGAGATGAGATGATAAGATAATGTAGTTGCTCATATGAATGTTGGAACTCAGATTTACACAAAGGTTTTGCCAATTTTATCGGGATATATCTTAAAACAGACACCCAAGCAACTGAAATCCTAGCTGAGTATGTGTGAGTTGATAGGATGGCAGGCTTAACACATATTTGTTAAGATCATTCCGAAATACCGTGCATTTCAGATCAAATTTCAGGGATTGCGGTAACCTCTTCACGATACGACATTTCGTCGTTCGAGTTATTGCGTAACGCTAGTTGGCAGACTTCATCCGGCCAACAAAAGTGGTCCATTTCGTACATCTCACCTAGTAAAAATGACACACGGTCATGAACTTCATTTAACTGGGGCCGTTTCTGACTGTTTGATTCAATGTGCAGTTGGCAAAGTCGCTCGTAATTGACCTAGCGTCTGGGTAGTCCGTTACGCTTTAAAGTATTGGGATAACACTGTGGATAATATTCTGTAACGTATGCACCCTTTGGGGACTGCAAACGAACGCATTCGTTCGGTATTTTGTACCTCAATTTCACTTGACGTTTAAATTGATGTCGTGAGGGTTTGAGAAATCTGATATGTCCACTAGTTCACTATCTGGAGAACTGAAGTCTGTTTTACTGAAACATCCGATTTCGTTCAACTTGAAAGTAGTGTAGTGAGGACGAGCGATCGCACTATACTACTCACACCACTACTATTCAGTAGTGAGCAAGAGCATAGATTTTGACATTGAAGTAGCCGCAGGAAAAATACAAAGAAACATCGGAGTGCAGCATCGCATGAAATGGTTCTTGGTACATAAGGAACTGAGCATTGGCGTCTGTGGCAACCGTGACGTTCTGGGCCCAGTACCGTACGCAGATGAGTGTTTTTTGTTGTCATGTTGAAACGCATAACCCATGTGTTGGTTTCCTGAATAAATAACCCTTGCGCCATCCGTATTCTTGCCTCACAACAGCAGTTACGTACACTATGAATCATTCTCGGCCTTACACTTGCACAGTCTATCATTTTGGTGGAGTCCACTGGAGGACAGGATGTTGACTATTACGCAAAGTGTACTGCGGTTCACCGACCGGTTTTCTCTGTCTGACGTCGAGACACAGTGTGATCTCACTGCTGGCGGATTGTTGACTGGAACTAAAGCTGTTAGTCAGTATGGTATCCGTTACTATGACCCCTCAGACGTCGCTGTCAACGGGGACATCCTTGTACCCAATGTTCATCAGTTCCCTGCTCATCTGAACGAGTTCATTTACTAACTTCATTTGAATTAGTTCGAGTCTGTTCGTTCCATCAATATCGATCCGTCGCGTGCACTCGGTAAAGAGACTTCGCCGTATTATGAGTTCGTGCACAACGAGCGATGATCAATGTAAGACGTGTGCACAATCGGCGGGTAACTGAAAAATTTATTTAATCGAAATGGAACTGTAAGCCCGAGCAACAGTCAAGTACTAGTTATAATTAGTTGGAGTTGAAATGGACAAACAGTGGGGTCTATGATGGCACCTGGTCAGCTTGTTTTAGTATCAGACGTGTTAATTTCCTTAATCTTACCTGATCATTGGCCGAATGATAATCCACTTGACCAGTTGGCTGGTTGGAAATATAGTCTCAGTAGAATCTTTACAGCCAAGCAAACAACTTGCTGTCATCGTCGAGTCGTACTCAGTTTGACTCACTCACTCACTCACTCACTCACTCACTCACTCACTCACTCACTCACTCACTCACTCACTCACTCACTCACTCACTCACTCACTCATTCACATCATCATCATCATCATCATCATCATCATCATCATCATCGACAGCAATACATCAATGGTTCACACTAATGACTCACTGACTGATTCCAGTGTTCTTTATCACATTTGCTGTATTTGCCGCTTACCACAATAGACTATTCGATAGTGACACTTCGTAAAGTTAATACATATAAGTATATGGACAGGAGACAGACCAGGTGCATAGTGAACAGTGCTGGTTGTAGGTCGATGTTGGTAGGCCGTAACAAGCCCATTCGACCCACTTAAATCGTCACACCCGGACAATTTTCCAGGCCATCGAACAAAGCAGATGTCATTGACAAAGTGGTGCACGAAGTAAAAAGCGTCTCACTGGAGTTCGCGTCTGATGTGTGAACGCTAGCTGAACATTACCAATGTATGGTTGTGTTCAACAACATCCGGCGGGGTGTGTAGTCCGTCTGGATCGGATGGCTCAGCTCCATCGTCACACTGTGTTCCGGCTATCGTGGACCCTTAGAACTACAGCAATGACGCGTAGATTGTTACTTACAGTGTGGTACAACTTAACCTGCACTCATTAACGG
>LOND01006097.1:8816-24994 GCA_014220965.1 Paragonimus kellicotti
GTTCACTGCCCCGCATCATTAAGTGCACTCACTTCACAGACAACTCGGCCAAACAACGACAACATTCACGCTAGTGAGCCTGATTAGCTGCCCTCTCACCAAACGTAGTCATTCTCGTTTTTATAAAAGGCCTTGGGACATCACATGATAACCACAGACATTCCAATCACCACCTCTCTCATATCCAAAATGCTATAGCGAATCGCTGTTTCGAGATGATTACAGGTCCAGCAACTGGACACACCTGATCGATGCGTAACGCCAGATTGCATAGCCATGCTACGATCACTTCAACCATCGTTAGACGATGCCATTCGATCGATCTGCACTGGTTTCCAGACGCACGTTAGACGACGCAGAATGACTGCACGATCTCAGTGTGGTGGGTCGAGTTAACAGAATTAGTTGCGATGGGGCTGTTTATCGAATTGATTGATCCAGTTCTCAGCCAGGCCTGATGATGTTCCTTCGTTCGATTTGAGAATTGTCTGATCATGCAGTAGAGGTATTCTGCTGCACAACATCGAAGAGACAATTAGTCAATCACATTTCGAATGTGGACAGGGGAATTATCTTCAGTTGTTGAGGGATGATCGTCAAAGACGTGAAACTAGGTTATACTCCGGCCGTAGTGAACGTCCTAATGTCTGCCCTTCCAGTCGTTCAAGGAAGCAGTCACCTTTGAGCAAAGGACTCCCAGAGACTTCTCTCTCACCTACTGTCAGTACGACAGGCACATTGTTTCTGCCTTATCTGAATTTCAAGTGATCGATCAGGGTAACGTTTTGCCTGCGGTGTCTTTTTAAAGTTTTGAACCTCATTGGATGACAACCCTTCCGTACAAATTCCCTTGGATCTACTGCGTTGTCCAAGCATTAGATATGTCTTCTGGAGGGAAATGAGGGGCTGGGACTATGGTAGTCTGTGATAGATCCCGGCAGTATATGTTGAGAAGAGGCTGGTTCCAAGGGACCCCATCTCGAGTCTTTAACTGGAAAGTGTAACCTCTGGGACAAGACAGCCTTTGCCATAAATCTTTTACCTGCGGGACAATAGGAAATATAGCTTTCTTGGGAGATTCAACTGGGAATCTGGCTCAGCTGGTAGTGAGGGGCTTGTCTATTCCGAAGGTGCAACGAATAAGACATTGACACGACGAAAATAGTCCTGCCTACGCCCATAGGATCGTATCTCACTACCTAGGCACTTCCATGCGGTCGTGAGAAGTAAACAACATAATACCATGAAACCACAAGCCGAATTTTCAAATAATTTGGACGAAAAAAAAGGTTTACGAAGTATCATCAAACCGACTGCTTCTGAATGCTGTTCAAACGGAATCCACGTTAGATCAGCTGAAATTGAACGTGTGCTATGAAACATCCAACGTACAAATCAGTCAATGATAATCCAGCGGCGCAAACTGTCGCGAAAAGGCAGATAAATCAGAGAAACGCAACAGAAAACAGTCGAGATGTTATCACATAACCATGAAGAAAGATTTTCATTCTATTCGAAATCGTCCAATACGGTCAACACTGATCGGTAAAGTTCTTTGACCATTGGTCCCTGTGTAAATGAGACTATACAAAATAGTTGCTTGGACACCTACTTCGTTTTGAACGACAAAAGAGGAGAAGCAATTGAGACAAAAAAAGGGATGGTAAAATAATGTGAATTACCCAGACTGTCAGAAAAGAGTCAAAGCCTAATTAATCATTCAGGAAAGTAGTGGAAGACAGACTTACGAGTGGTAATCAGTCTATAGAGGGATGCTGATCAGTTGACCGGCTAGTTCAAGTAGTCAATTTCTGGAAGCACCATGAACCCCGAAAGAGATCAGCCTATAAGGTCAAAATGGGAGATTGTTTGCGACCTGATTTCAGCTTGTCAGTCGAGCCCATCAGTCGGATGAGGTACCGGTGGGAAGAAACAAGACTATAGAACGGCACTCGGGTGTCTATACAAATGTGTGGCTCCCGTGATCAATGCACTTTCTGCTAAAATATTTTCAGGCCAGAGAAATAGTCGTCAAACGGCAGGCGCGAAAAAGTGCCCAATAAAAGTGTGGTAATCAAGACTTGTTGGAACGCAGACAAATTTCGACAATGAGAAAGATGAAATCATAGAATGAAAAAATTAGGAATATAAGGCACATTTATGTAAAAGAAAGAAGAGAGAATAAATGCCATTGATGTGGAAAGTTGGCTTGAAGTGACCGATAGAAAATACAAGTAAAAAATGAACAGAGAGAAAGTTTTCATGAGGTTGAAGAATCAAGCGTTCCGTGTTAGATGAACTTGTAACATTTCTGTTTTGTCGGTGGAATGCGGGTCTTGAACAGCAACGAGTCGGCTCGATACTGACTGTACACTAAAGGGTTATAACCGTAGAACTGAGTAAGCCAGTTGAGACAGAGAGATCGTTTGTGGTAGTGTTCCGGCTGATCGTGAAGCGCCAAGCTGTCGCACGTTGGGCAGTTGAAAGTCCAGTGTATGGTGGCCTGAAATGAACGTGGAAGATGATGAGACCAGATGGTGTGTGCCACTGCTCGTCACAATACTAGTGGGGAAAATATGGAAATGATTTTGAAAAATAGAAACGGAGATAACGAGGCTCTTGGTATGGCTTTTTAGTTCAGCTGGTAGAGCATACGTTGCATAGAGGCATGCGATTTCCGTCCGTAGTTCGAATCCAGCCGAAATCCGGACCTTTAATAAATGAGTCAATTCATTAGTGACAAATCTGTCATATCATTCACCAGTAACAGAGAGGCCAGTAAGTAACCTTTCGAATGTAAAGAAGCTATCAATCGCGATGGGTTGCCGCGTCGGATAACATCTCCAAACACCGATGTAAATGAGCAATAAGTCCCTAACCTATTAAGGGCACCTATAAACTTTATTAAAAAGAGTAATCAGGATTATTATGACAAACCAGCATGCTGCAGCTTCTCTTAACTACCGGTGGTCTCGACAACTAGTGCACGATACAGAAAAAGCCTTACTGGTACACGGAAAACGTGACCCGAGCATTTTGGTACTGAACCAAGTGATCGCGCAGGAAGGACGTGTCCAGCAGAGCTAAATAGATTTAGTGCTGATTCGAATAAGCACATGCGTAGCAATCTAGAATGGTCGGGAGAAAAAAGAATTAACAGCAGAGGACAATAACCCCAAAACATTAGAAATACTTACAACAGGCGCCAAAAAATACCATTGTCATATCTGACAGAGCCTTCAGCGATAGCGATTAAAAAACACTGGGTTCTCAACCGAGGAAGCACACCGAACACATGTCTGTTATTGCATGCCAAAGTACCAAGTCTCTGATTGGCCGTTGTACTACTTTCCAAGCCAACCACGGGTTTAGAAAATGAGACCATGGGTGACATAAGAAGAATGCGCCCAGGTCAACGAACTCGACGAAATGAGATAACGTTAGGCATGGTGATGTATAGACTGTTAACCATGAACATCCGTTCCCTGACAACCTCGTAACACAAATTGTCAGTTCATTACACTAGGCCATTCACTGGTAAAGGTCCTTCGCTAGAACAGGTCGGATTCTTCAACAGTATGGCAGGATAGAAAGAAGGATTCACACTATTGGATTGGGACAGGTTAGCCAACGTCACTATGATTGTTGAAATGAACATACTGATCAGTTCACTCACATCACCAATCGCGGTTTATACATCTACATAAGAAAACAAATGGATGTACATGTCACCTAGAGGAAGAAAGCAGTTACAGAAATACATCTGTGATCCCGTATTCGGTAAGCATCTAGATCCAGATAGATTCGATAAAACGAAATGACATTGCCAATCTGGTTACAACGTTTTCAGCCATCGTTACAGGTTGTCATAAACTATGGTATTGATCTGGTCAGAAGTACGAATATACATAAGGTGGGATATCACTCGTAACAATTCAAACGGTGATGACAAGCAGCCTAATCAAACAAGCCCAGCAATTGAAAATAGTTCCGAAAGGGTAAAAACATTTCTACATTCGTATATAAGGCCTGGATGAGATTGAAAAGCTTGATGAATATAACATCCTACACACAGAGACCACAAGAACAGATGCTCCACAATAATGCGAAACAGTGTAGTGTATATAAGCTAAGCGATTTATTTACACATCAGTTATCCAAAAGTATAGGTATGATAAATTACATGAAAACAGAAATGATTTATGAGGCGAAATACATGTTCACTTAACACGGCAAGCGAACAACCATCTAAACTTGAAACAACAAAACTGTATCTATTGGGACGGATTTTTTCCAGCTACCTTGAGGCGGTGTTCAGGCGTCTTTGTTGCGTAGATCGAGGGGGGGATGACCGTCTCAGGTTCAAACATGACAGAAACAAAACGAGAGCTATTAGACGAACAGCAACCACATTCACAGGGTTATATTTCGCACGAGTGGCTGCGTACAACCGTTTACTTGGCGAGATTCCATCTTATGAGTATATAGCGAAACCATTTTTGTAGTCACAGCGAATGAGGATGAAAG
Source organism: Paragonimus kellicotti (assembly GCA_014220965.1). Lineage (NCBI taxonomy): Eukaryota > Metazoa > Platyhelminthes > Trematoda > Plagiorchiida > Troglotrematidae > Paragonimus > Paragonimus kellicotti. The sequence continues at coordinate 13,344 of LOND01006097.1, forward strand.
GAAGACCTAAAACAAGAGAGAAATCCGACCACTCAGCAGTAGACGGCGATCTCCAGCAAAATGTTCCGCAATAACGAAAAATTTATAGTTCACCCAACTAAGACAGCAATGAATAAGTCTACCGTAAGCAGCAGTAATCAGGAACAAGGTAGATCATGGATAAGGTAGAACACGACTCTAATGACCATAAAAAAAACCATCTCATGTTACATTATCGGTCGAGCACTTGAGTCAGAGGCACTGGGTATGGAGTTCCCGAGTAGAGCTTGCAGTTCGCAGATAAGACTGTTGAGTTAGAAGTTCTTGACGGAGTTACTATAGTAAACCCAAGTTTGCGATATAAATCACCAGGAAATATCAGAAGTTATTGTAGTTCTGGTAGATCAGTCCTCTCACTTTCACGTTGTTCCTTTTCAACTCCTCATTCTCTCTCCTTCAAGTCAGAACAACAGCGAATTGGTGCCCGTTATTTATGCACTCCGACAAACAGGTTAACGAAGCCGCCCTCGTTAGGACTTTCCCGAATCTAAAATTGTACAGGTCCTGCGAATCTGAAATATGTCTTCGCGATCCTAGCGTTGTAAAACACTCGAGTTCGTCCTCGGATAATGCTGTGGATGAGTGGTTCTCTTTCGACGTCTCTGGTGAACATGAAGTTGAATCTTGAGATCAACCAGGAGTGGGAATTGCAATGAGTTCTGAGGCAGAGATGAGTTTGCTCGACGGCATCCCAGTGAGTGATCGCTTGTGTGCCGTCTGACTAAGTGCTTCGGTCAGTGTCTGTCCACATCTACGAGAAAAACGCTGTTTGTTTCTCACATCTGCACACGTTCCAACGGTTCAGGTACTATCCAGAACACTTAATCCGATGTCATCATTGATCACCATTGATCTTCCTAGGGACGCTAAACACACTGGCGTCATTGCGCTTGCCGGTGATATGAACACCTAACCCGGTCGTATTGTCCGAGAAGCGAACCGATTGGGTGTTATGTTCGGTGTCTGGGTGTGATGTGTACTTCACATGGTTTTCATTTATCGAGTTGCGCATTCTGGTACAAACGACGGCAGTCATCTTGAGACTATGCTGTTCAACTCAATCGTGGGTGCAAATTGGTCCTATCATTGTCAGCTGTCTGAGGCACCACTGTAACAATGGCTTTCGTTCGTCTTGAATTAACCACTCCGGTCCAGATAATGTCGTTGTTCGTGCGTGCTTCGTTTTCTCATTTGACCAGGGATCACTTGTTTGCAACCGAAAAAGGGTTAGTCTGAAGCGGAGCGATTAGGGTATACGAAACATCTGTCATAAAGCACTGACAGACAAACAACCCGGTCTCAGAAGTAGAGTGATCCAAACGACTACTGGACATAGATCTGAACAACAATGCAAATCTTTTGAGAAGAGGTCTATTCCAAAAGAATGCTGCAGATACGACAGGAGTGGACTGCTTCTGATTTGGTAAGACGTACGAACAACCGTCGACTGATCTTTATAGCTCCGAACACGACGACGACTGTCGTGAACTGGAACACAGATTTGCACATAGTTTTGTGTAAGTGTCACGAGGTCAACTGACTGAGCAAGTCTAAGATATGAGGATGTTATTTGTGCTGAGAACGGTCGGGTGGTGTTCTCCTTGATTTGTGGTTGTGACAGTCGTCGAGGAGGTGTTAATGAGGCTGTGTTGGAATCTACCATGTGTGGAGTTACACCGTGTCGCGGAGACCTGCCGGATGAATTGAGTACTTTTAGAAACGAATTGACTGGGTTAAACCAGCTTGTTCATGTTTAGATGGTGAAGATTGTGTGGTTATTTGTGAGGTTCCTGGCGGTCCTCCGTCGGAAACCGAATTGGTTTCGGCGCTTCCATTATCAAAACACAATATAGCTGCGGGTCCGGACGTTCAATCTGTTGTTCTTTTCATAAATGGTAGTAATGAGAGGTTGTTGATTGAATTGACCACATTTCCCCATTCACTGTGGGAGATTGCATAGATGCCTCGTACTTTGGTGCCTATCAATAGTCATTCTCGTTTCTATAGAAAACGTTAGGGTATTACGTAACGACTGCAGACGTGCTGCCGTTGTCCCTGTCACGTCCAGGATGTTCACGGGATTCATAACGCGACGGCTTCTGAACAACAGAGAACCAGATAAGGGAAGAAGGACAGACAAGCTGCCGGCCTGGTCGCAGGTGCATCAATGATATCACATCATCTTGCGACAATCACTGGACCATCGGGGCTTTTTCTCTCAGTCAACGTCGTGGTGTTTGTTTTCGACGTAAAAGTTGTTTGATTCCGCTGCCATAAATGCCCTCTTGGTTGTCTCCATTGGAAATAAACCATAAAGAAGTATGTCGACACGTTGAAGTGGTCGCATATCCAATGTAATGACAGAATATGTGTTTAGATGCGGCTATCTGGAAAGCCCCTCACTTCAAGTGACGCTCCACAACGGTGTACGATGTTCCCTCCCTTTCAAACGATGCTACCAATGACAGTCTGGGGGGAGCACTCAGAAGTTTCGATGATCTGGGAGTGCAGCTCTGCACAGTAGTGTGCTGACTGATCTTGGGTATGCGGATGATGATGTCTCAGTTAGTCATTCTACACAGGAAACACAGACCATATTGAACCGGTTAAATGATACAACAGGTCTGTATGGTATGCACTTTGTATCTTCAAGGTGTAAAGTTGACTCTTCCATCTATAACCGCTTGGTTGTTTTTTTTTAATCATTTGTATACATTTACATACAATTGTTGATCTGCAATTCCGTGGATGATTATGAAGACCAGCGACATCCCGAGTTGTAGTGCCAAAAAGGTGCGACTCAAAGCTGAAAATGACGAGGACGATTATACTTTCTCAGTTTTGAGCCAAACCCAGCGATACTGAAGTGCAGCCTGCTGTTGACCAGGCCGTTAACAAGCAAACTGCCCGATCGATAACAAGATAATATGAGAAACTGTCGATTGCTTCAAAATGCAAGTAAACAACTGATCGCAACATGATGGCATGTCTGATGATTCCATCAAATGGTGTGGGCAGTCAAATGGATCAAAACTTATTAGGTGACACTCTCTAACCCAATTAGTGAACAAAGTTTTCATGTTCTGTAGTCACCACAATATCTTGTCATGTTGTGATATTTTCCAATCGCCAGCAGCCGTTTTGGGGACATACGGGGTAGATGGCCTCATCGACATAAATAGTGATCGATTTTTGACTCGACTATTTACTGCCACACTGGAACCCTCCTAAATACACATTGATAGATGATTGTGTTGTAGTCAATGTTAAATCCATCCGATACGAGCAAACTCGTGGTCATTTCGAGAAGTCACAGGCATATTCTAGTTCGCTCACATGCAGTACAAACCTTATCTTGAACCGATAAATGAGACTCACCAAGGCTCCACAGAGGATGCAGACATCGTATGCCTTCGCTATTCTTGTGCGAAACACTGCAACCTGATGAAGTAGTGTTACGCAGATGCGTTACCAGTCAACGACGATCAGAATAGGACTACAGACGAGTAAACCTAGAAACAAGTCTTTACACTCCAAAGCTCAGGGTGTATCTAATAAGAACCAATCGTATAAGTTGAGGTGCTGTCTACAGATAAACGAAGTGAAGCGATGACGTCCACGTACTCAATATTATCATCACTTTAGCCTTAAGTCCGTACTCATGAGTACTATGGCTCGTGGATAATGGTCCACGAAGTAGTAGAGTAATAAATATGTAAAAATGTAGTGATGAGAAAGGAGAGAAAGAAAACAAACAAGCAAAACGATTGAGGTTCACGAAACAGAAAAGTCAACAGTTTGCGCATACAGACCTGCCACTAACTACACGTACCGCCGGTCCGGAGAGTGTTTCCAACCATTGATATGGATGGCCGCATACTCCCCAATCAGGTAGATGGCATTTACCAACCTTGCTCAGCAGGAAGATTGAGACCTTCATAGCCGTGACCACGTCATCGTTTGGCCGCCTTGCGGTTCCATCCATCCATTAGCAACCACAATAAACAATGGGCGGCGAGACAGACGTGTTGTCCGCATGCGCAGCCCGTGCATTTTCACTATCCCGGTTATCGGTTGCGAACTTGCACATTTCCGAAACACGCAGCGGCGGACTGTGACGTTGATCAGAAAGTCAGCCCACTTGATCTAAGCTAACTGACAGAGAAAACAGTAATCGAATACCAAGAGTCTCAATGAATTTTCCGCGCGAAAGAGCCAGGTATCCGATGCACAGGGCAAACCTGAGCGAACATACGCATCGGAAACTCTAAATTCAATCGACAAACTTGACGTCTTTCCGATGCCACAAACAATGGAAGTTGGGGACAACACACATGTTTTCGCTTTCCTCGTGGATATCTCGTCAGCAATATCCTAAGCTGCTGAGATGAGAGTATCTAGTTAGGTGAAGCGATCAACAGTCTCCAGCGATCTGCCACCAGCTGTGAAAACGACAGAGTCCGTGCCAACCAAGTCTTGAAGAAAGGTTCACTTCGAAGGTGAAAAGTGCATACCATACAGTCAGCCATTCAACCCATTAATTATGGTCTCCACGTTCGTTGCAGATGAACTAAGTAAAACAATGTCGTCCACATACTCAGTATCAGTAGGCTAACTATCTGACAGAAGCTTCAGTCCAAAATCTGTGGAACCCCTTGAATACTCCTTCGAAAATATCGCCAATCACATAATAAAAAAGAAAGAAGGAGATCAGACACACTCGTCGAGCCCCACTTGACGTGGAGGACGTTCAAGCTAGTTTGTCCACGAACGCGCACTGTATACACCGAGCGGACAAACAACGACTAGGGAAGGTTTCGCTTCGAAATTCACCCAATCTCTTAATGTCATTCTTGGAACACGACCGATTACAGAGTTGGAGAGAAATGTAAAAATCTGAAAAACCTGGTAAACAGAGTTAAAATGGAAGAAGGAATTGAGACGGCTAACCATGAACACCAACTCCGCTACGCAATAGGCACAAACACGCAGGTACGCTGCGAATGACATGCACTAGGTTGAAATCGGAAGGAAAGAGAACGTAAATAAACAAAATGGGGAAGCTGATTAGGTCTGCGGCAACATGTTACAAACCACGATAGAAACATCGTACAGACAAGCATAAGCACTCAGAAGGGCACTATCTAAACCTAGATCCAAGATCATGGTTACCTCGACGTTTAGGCGGTGTGACAAAACTCGATTCATGTGTGGAAAAACATATCACGTGACGGTAATAGTAGGTTGGGGTGTGGACGTAGTTTTTGAACAAAAAACTATATGGAGATGAATCAACAACTGAGTATCAGTGGGATACAAACCGAGTTACCCATGATGTTCGTCTAATAAAGTATCTTGGGCAGAAGTATGAAGAAGATGAGAACGCCTTATTAACCTGGCAGGATATTTAAATCAAACAAAGGTGATGTGGAAAAGATGTGATCAATGGGTCGACGTTCAGAAGATACAAAACCAAATAAATAATGTCCCCCCAGCGTTTGAACAACAGACTAACTCCACGGTCATAACCAGTGTTATGCATTGTGGGAAGGATAGAAACGATTGCAATACTATGTGACATAGTGCGCAATTTACCTTCAGTGGAGGTTTTCGGGTGAGATGTGCAACCAAAAAGTTCATGGCCAAGTCTTCACAATTCATCTGTTCGTCCACCATCTGTCGAATAGCCAGAGGCATTTCCAGTGTGTAGGCGAATGCGTAATACTGGAGTAAAATTAAGTAACGGAAGAGATCATGGGTAGGTTGACTAGTTAAGAGACAGCGCAGGAGGCAAAGCTACTTGTATATGGTAAGCAGTTGTAAAGATTAAGTGTGAAGATGACAAATTCAAAAATGTCGGTTCAATCTTACTCTGTCTGCGATATGGCACCAATTTACCTATCACAAATAAAACATGCAACGATGTAGTGCTTCATGGTCACAAACCGTGATGGCCATGTGCTGGAGACTGTTTATCGTCGATCATCGTGAGTCCCAGAGTGATACCACTTACCACTTAGTGAGAGTGGTTCGGGTTATTAGAGGTATAACAAAAACGCCCCACCTACGCTTGTCAAGCAAAAGGACAAAAGCTCGACGATCATTTACCTCGCAAATGATATATGCTCGAGGGGCTTCTGACTACAAAAAACAAGTGAGAAATCAAACATCATCAACTAGATAGTGCAGCAAAAAGAAAAAGTAGACCAACAGCATTCTTGTTTGTAATGCTGATTGTTGCCATCCAGTCTAATGCCTTTACGACGATCGATAACATGAGTAGAAATTTGTTATAAATAAGAAAAAACTGAGGCGTTCCTGTATTCGGCCATTAGTTTGTCGTCGAAATAATCCCATTTTGAAAACTACAACAGTATTCACCCAGAATACATGTACGGCCATATGCGATTTACAGTTGAATATCAGACCTGAAATATCAGGTGAGCATAGGGTGTTATTGGTGTCAATAAACACGATAGATAGCTGATTGTTAGGTATTTTCAGTGTGTCACTGTAAGCTGCTGAACGTATCATGTATATTACAAACGGTGATCTTGTTCAGTATGGTTGACGACGTATGGAAGAAGTCGGATCATCGCCAAGTGACAATGTCGTCGCGGTTTATGCAACCTCTGAAAGCCTGATCGAATGAGGTGGGTAGACATCACCATCCAACTTGGGGAGTCGAGGAACGCCCATGTCATTGACTGGAAAACGGTCTCGAGTGTGGTAGTGTGTCGCAGACAGTAACAAATCTGCATCCGTGAAATCGTTGGTTTTTCGTCATTTTCCATTATGGTTCGAAATTTTGTTGAAATTATTAATCTGCCATTTCGTGCTCCACATAATCAACAACGGTCCGGGTCACAATACCCTCCCTAGGGCTTAACGCTGAGTGTGTGTGTGTGTGCAAGTATGACAACAAACGTTAGCAGATAGCCGGAGCTTTTCGATGCACAAATCTCAAATCATTTTCAAATCTTCATAACCCTATCAGCAACGTTGTAAAGGCTGTCATCATCTGACCATAACGTAGTAATTCGCATTCGTAAATTCTACATACAGTAACCGCACGGATATATTCACAAACCTCATAGAAAAGCTTACGGTACTGGTGACTGAAAATGGTAATGATTCGTAGCGAACTCCGGGATGACTCAAAGTGTACAGTTAAAAGAAGGCACCATCAGTAGTCCAGTGCACGTACCAAAGTGAAACGAAACCGCTCAAAGAAGCAACTCACCTTATGAAAAAAAGTGGCACCAGTGAGTACCATAGAAAATTCGCATGTGTAATCCGAATGATAGTACCATTCTCGCGAAGTCGAATTCCAAAAATGAGCACGGGCTGGGAAACCAACGAGCTGATCGCGATGTTCACGCCAAACACTGGCGATGCCAATAAAATTAGGGAAATCAAGGGAAAAACGAGATTAAACAATGATGATTAAGGTGAACACTGCGATATGATACCACCACCTATACCATAAGAAAGATGTTGCATAAAGTCACGTAATGATGAATGGAAAGAGTTCTCACCGAAAACCGAAAACTATCTCATCATGTCGTAATTGCACATCATCATCCATCGAGAGTACCGCGTCTGTTACGATTAGATCATACGGCCGAAATCGATTGTTAAGACTATTGTTGTTTGCATGAATCACCTGTTTGCGCAAAAAGATAATTAAAATGTTATGATTAGGCAAACTGTCAGCAAATATTACTGTGGTAAATAGCAGCAATCCAGGGACGGGTTGACAATCTGCTCAGCAGATTGACAGAAAGAGGAACGAAAAATATGACCGAATACACTGTCATAACTTTTATGCAGACACTCAAAAAGTGTTAATTGTTGAATCAACATTCAATATAAACATTAAATAACGGTGAGAAAGACAGAAGTTAAGGTTAAGTTATCACTTCATGCATCTCATGAAACTTGTTGCGACGTACCACGATAAGTAAAAACAGACTGGACACCGTCAGGCTGTAAGAAGACAAACATGAGCATATGACAAAATCGTATCACGAACCTTCAACCCTCTGTTTAACACCTCGTTAACTGGAATTCAGTGAACAATTAGAGGCAAAACTTATCCCGCTGACTTAATACAAGTAAAAATCGAGCAAACTAATTATTGAGGTGAATGCGGCCAAAACGGATGCGTGAATATCCGTGGTGAACTTGGTCATCTGTGCAGTTAATAGGAATTAACCACCTTACGTAATAAGGTAAACCACACTGTCTAGTAAACAATGGTGCACAAAGAGATGGAAAACTTCCCATCAGATTCATGCGTACTTCTTCAGTGCGCTGTGATCAAGATGGGAATGGATCAGGAATACCTAATTTCGTGAACACGTTTCTACTACTCGCTACTTTTAAGTAGCCCGATAACTTTTAGCTTCATAGAGCGCAATTGGCATGGTAGGCACAGTTTCGCGCTTGACAGTGAGACCAGAGCTAGAGGAGATGCCCCGGCTAATACACAATACAATTCATCTCACGTGATTCCTGTTTGAATGGCTGCTGGAAGCCTAAAGAGCAGCATGAACTACTGTGTCAAAATTAACGAAGTATAGAAAAACTTGGCAATGAACACTTTAGTGGACACCTACGCCGGATCTGACAGCAACTTGAGGGTCAGACACCGTCATTAATGGACTACTGCTCACACATACTCTACCTGATAAGTAAACAAACCCAGACGACTATCTGGTGTAATCGGAATATAATAAACGTAAGAATGAACAAGTGAAAAAATGTGACGAATCGAGTGTTTTCGGAGTCACGACCATAGTCCACTTAGTAGTGTGCAGAGTATAGCGTAGCTTGTTCACTCTTGGTAAGAGTTCAGGGCTGGCTTTCTGATGCGTCCCAAGCGAAGAATTGTTTCCGACAGAGATGCTACCTCACTGACTAATAGGTCATCTGGTTGCGTATTATCAAGGCTATATTCTTTTACGAGTTGTATGAGGTGACTCGCGATAAGAAATGAGTGTAGACAAGTCCCCCACTTACTAACCGTCTAACTATTCCTGTTGGAAGTAATATGGACATTATTGCTTCATACAATACCATATCTTCGACTTTTACACTAGTCTTTATGACATTCTTTTTCTGCAGCTGTCACAAAACACGGTTGTTAAATCTAAAGAGATGCTACAGCAGACCGTACTAGTTTTGTGGCATTGCCCGGGATTTCGCCTTTAATGGGAGAAATCCTCTTTAGACAAAGATCATCACTGAACTGATAGATGTTCGGTTTTGACAATGCGAACGATGATGCAGTAGGATGTGGTGGTTGATGTAATATGATGGTGAGACGGTAGTTCTGAATATGATCAATACGTCAAAATAATATAGACCAAATGATGTGCAGCGCCGGAGAGCGTGGACAGACAGACATAACGCGGATGAGTAGACGCGGGCGGTTGTCACATTAATGAGTAGACCGGAGAATATTCTTGCCAAATACTGTGTGAAGGAAGTCGACATCTGGGGTGTTATGTGTTAGACCAACAAGTCACAGAAATTACCCATGTTAGCGAGGGCTCGGTCAACCTTATTTAACTCCTGTTAGATCGTCAACGTGATTCCCACAAAACGAAGATGGTTCGTTCAAATCCATCAACGTTTCCTTGAAATATCCCAAATGTGTAGTATTCAGCCAACCTAGCCACTCACAAGGTCAGTCAGTTGTATTGCTATTGCCCTACCAAATGAGCATACACACACACACACTGTGCTCCTGTCAACACCGCTTTTTAACTTATAGGAATCGTGGCGTTAGATTAGAACAACCATGTTATTAGTAACGTCTTCAACTGCGCCATCTGTATTAAATCGATGCGTAAAAACAACAGATCGCTAACAGGCTTCTGTGTTCATTCAACATGTGAACGATTACAGCCGGTGAGATCCATACGGTTTCTAACTGGAAGGGACATGATCAAATGAAATCAAACCGATATCGCTAAATGTGTTACCACAATTTCAAAACAAAACAAGTTATAGATATGACTCCTACTCAGGATACAGACAGTGACTACGCACAGTCCAGTCTCGATGATAAAGTCATCTGTCGACTCCAGCTAAACAATCGCTAAGAGAGATGTATCCATGAGATTTAACAAAAACCAAAATATGTTTCAACTCCTGGCTATTGGTTCAAATTGCACGAATTCCAAAAATGTTCATTAGAATGTGAACCAAAATGTGCATATAAACACAAAGGCGAGATACTGTAGTTTAAGTGAAAATCAAATGAGAAAATGAGCCTGATGGTGCCTGTTGGCGCATTCGGATCTTGGTTGTGCGTTTTCATCTCCATTTGCGGTGTGAATAACGCGCTCTGGCACTCAGTGATGGTCAGTCAATAGGTTCGCGTAGGGTTTGGCGTGTTAATGTTTGTACACAGCTGTAAGATGCGTAATCATTTCGCCTGTTTATTCACGTTGTGGGCGAGCGGCGTTGATGTAGCAAAAAATGACCCTCCCCATGGTTGGGCATAACTCCGTTTGGTAAGGCATCTGGCATACAGCGCCTCATTAGGAGTGTTAATGTTTGTACACAGCTGTAAGATGCGTAATCATTTCGCCTGTTTATTCACGTTGTGGGCGAGCGGCGTTGATGTAGCAAAAAATGACCCTCCCCATGGTTGGGCATAACTCCGTTTGGTAAGGCATCTGGCATACAGCGCCCTCATTAGGAGCGCTCATGTCGTACAGAATCACAGGGAAGGTAGGATTGAACGGGCTTTGTCGATCCATACGACATAGAAGTAACATACAGAGCAGGGTGGTGCTTAACTGTTTTTAGTCGGCACTAAATCCATGGGTTGAAAACTGGCGCCAATATCGAGGCCTAACGGACCCGCAAACAACATAAGAAAATAAGCGTCCAGAGAACCGAATGGTTGAAACACTCAAAACTAAAAATCGTACAGAGCAAGAACATCTTTTATGTGAGATAAGCAGTTTCTACATACCTACTGACAGTTCGATTCGAAATGGGAACACAATTCAATACAAACTGCTCGGGCGAAAACATGGTGCATAGATGGAGACAGTAGCAATGAAAACATACTCGAAGGGAGTACAAAAGAAAAGTGACAACAATATGAACAAATACGTCAATAATGGTGAAAATCGATCGTCCTGCCGTGAAAGTATCGAGCAAAGTCACAGTCACTTGTATACCCTAAGTATTAGATCGTCCATTTAAGAATTTGTTTTGTTCTGCAAGGTGTTCTATGATGTGATAACCGTGAATTAACGTGCCACAAAACATGGTTGGTGGATAACGGGCAGTAGTTAATAATGAGTTTAGAAAACAAGTATACAAGTAAAGACAAATATTTCCACCCCAAGAGCACCTTACCATTGTTAAATAACTATGTGGCTACAAAGAGCTCTCGTATAATAATGGGGCGAGTTATCTGAATCATCCTTTCAGTGGCCAAGCATGAACACATATCATGTCAAATAAAAAAAAATACAGTAATAACACAAGCTGCCGGTATACACTGATAAAAAATTCAAGGGACCGAAGCGCCGAAGCCTTCACGAGCCAGAAAGAGGCGATGAATAACATGTAACCCTGAAAAT
>LOND01006104.1:6389-30034 GCA_014220965.1 Paragonimus kellicotti
ATGATGATGATGATGATGATGACTGCAAGATTACACAACAAAATTGGATAAGAAATCACAAAGCACTACAACGAAATCAATTATCACAAATTCGCTAATGAATATCGGTTATCAGAGCAACCTTGTACTGGAGACTACGTCCAGCTTGCCCTTATAATTAAAAATAATAATTTCGTATGCAAAATACTTGCACACCTGTAACAGTGTCCTTTCGAGTCTGACGCGCATTAACATCTGTGTATGTGATTATCGATATATTTTCTCCTTCCTTCACGTTTACATGTGTAGTAGTAGCATCATTGCTTCACTCAAAATGTGGGTTTAGTGCATTTCTCGCTGGCAGCCGGATGACTGGCACAAGGCTACCTAGTACAGTTACGAGTGAATGCGGCTTTCACATGTTTTACCCATTTCACTGATATCAGATTGGTGGCTTTAACCAGTTGAATCTATCGGAGAACTGAATCTCTTATTGAGGTTGAGTAGAACAATGTTTACTTGACCACAACTTTGGGATTTGTAGGATGGTATTTAAACTGAGATAGCCTCTATGCGGGTTGACACTGTTACCCAGGTTCGAATACTGTAACAGACGGGCTATCGCTCACCAAACAGATTAGGAAGCCTCCACTCTGTTTACCAGCGGTGCAAATCGATAGATGGATAGATGGATATAGTCCGTCCATCGAAACTTGCGGTTAAAAAGAAATACCATGCCATGTAAAAAGGTACCTTTAGTCAGTTTTGCAGGTGGTCAATAACTCCAACATCCTATATACGTAATCAAACAACCTTGCTGAGCAAAGCGGTTAGGGCTTCTATAGTCCATGACCGCGTCACGGTCTAGCCTCACTGTGGTTCTCTCCAACCATCAGTACTCATGCTGGAAAATGGGTTGCATGGCAGACGCATGCAGAGGGCATACAGAAATTTTGACACAATCCACAAAGATTACCGTTTACATTACATGGATTGTCGGTAGCGAACTTCCACGAATTTGATAGGAGCTGGAGAAAATGAGTTCTGCTGTACAACTTATCTGCCACTTGATAAGTTAGGCTTTAGAGCCACATCGGCTCCCGAAGATGGATTATAGGAACGTCATGATTAAATACCTAATCTTCAACAACCAAATCCGAATGAGTCAGTTCAGACCTGTTCAACTGATCCCCGAAATAACCTGTAGAATCGCTGAGACGCGCCACCAATCTTTAAACCATTACTTGCACACAATGTGAATAGCATCTTGTACTCTGTCGATGCAACTATGAAGCAGGGAGAACATCATTCGGACAGTCGCAGGCAAAAACACCACCTCGATATTGTTAACTTGTTTCAGAGTAGTAGGTCTCAAGCTTCCTATGTCGACTCTTCGTAAATTTGCTTTTCATCTCACGATCCTGGTCAACATTTCAGGACCAGCATGTTTCACGGCACATTTTCTATTCCCATTGCTCATTTAAAGGATAACAGCTCGACAACTGTGGGATTACTCCTGGTGTGTGTCAATGACATCGTGCCCAGAATCCTAGAACCTCTTTAGAAATCAGAGGTAAGACGACAACCCTGATTGTGACAGCATTTTCTGCGTTTCTAACCGGTTTATATGGTATGGTTGAACTTGGAAGAAACGTAGTCCAGATTGTCTCAACTAGCATTTTCGAAGTGTTAGTGCGAAGTTTCTTGAGACTATCTCACATTCTGTTGTAAACTATTTTTAGCCATTAGCGTTGTTGATAAAAATGATCTATGGCTCGGCTGGTAATATTCAGAAATCTGTATTAACTTCAAACCAGACGGTAGTTCTGGCATACTTTCATCCAGTTTGACAGCTGATGCATACAACTACAGGCATAAATGTCACCATTGTCCATCTGTCAGCCGGAACCAACTTCCGAACAAAATTTGATTGAGCATCTCTTGAATCATGCCTCCACAATGAATGCTGATTATTTAGACCTTACACCATGCCACCCCTTATACTTTGAGAACCTCGGCGGTGGGAGCACCCAAGCACTGTATTTTGGATATGAGACTGATTATCAGTTCAGATGAACTGTTGATTCGGCATGACATCGGTGTCGATTGGGAATTCGTAGGAGAGGAACCATGTCTGGAGTACGATTGCTGGGACGAATGGTCGACTCCAAATGAGTCATATCGTTAGAGAATTAGCCGGTTTGAGTATAAGCCTTTGAAGATAGCAATGAATACTGATTTGATACGGTAGCAGATACAACACTAATAAGCAAGATGAATGTGAAAAAACTCATTTGTGATTTTTCGTACAGACGTTGAGCGCAACGATGCAGTAAGCACGAGAATATCTTATACAAAACTATCATTGCGCAGTGCAAACAACGCAGTCAAGATATGCATGAGGCAAATCTATGAGGATGAGGAATTGTGTATTGCAGGCACAATACTCCACGACGATTGTGAAAGAACGGTGTATATGTATGCACATGCATCGCGTGATTCACAAGCGCACGTTCAATGTCAACTCCTTGTGAATGTTTGCAGATGCCAGCCGTCGTGGGGAAACTGTATACATGGGCGTTTCGCAGTTTGGTTAGATCGATCATGGTTAGATGACTCGGTTGCAAATGGATTGGCCCTGCACTTTGGAGCTAATTCTCGTCTGATGGATCATCCATTAATATACAAAGGTCAGAACAACCTTGACAGGGTGGTCAATCAAACGCTTCGACACATGTGAGTGGCGACCCCAAATCTTGCAATTAGCTGCAAAATGAGCAGTAATTTCTCATGTGACAATGAGTACCGCACATACTTAACAGAATATCAGCTGGCCGCGCCTGTCGTTACCACGCTTTTGACACTAGTGTACAATTACCAGGGTCTCAGGTTTTACTTTGCATGTTGCCCGATGGATACAGGGTTGCAAATCGAAGGGTTTGTTGGGACGTCTGTTGCTGCAACGAAATTCGGAGCGCAGTTAAACTGAGACCAGTAACTCGTGATGAAGGGTTCCATAACAGGTTTGAACCTCATTCCACTTTTAGGAGCACGCAAACCTTCTGTCAACTAACCTGGTATTCTTCATTTCTTCCTTCTCTTAGCCTCATTAAAATCACGCTTGCCGATCTGGAAATATGGTCAGTGATCCGTGGTAATTTTACTTGCAGAGGTACTGTCCGCGCAAAATGTTATAGTCTAGGCTAACCGAGGTTGTTTGTGTTGCCCTGATAACAGCAAAACCATACTAAAGTGGTTTGCACAGAACTGGTGATCGGGTGGATTATGATAAATGATTTGTAGTTCAGATGAATGGTGTTAACAGAATGGTTACAATGAAATGACTGATCGAGAGTGGGCTATCTGAAATGGTACGTTCGTAAACAATTGTCTTCTGTGAGGCCCAACTTGACAAAAACTTTTCATAACTGGGAGATAATGATGTGCCAATTTCACTCAGTGGTTATCCGATTAAGATGAATTGCAGGACTTTACAACCTATTCTACATTACCAGTTTAATGGTATTCTGCCAACATTTGGATATCAGCAATTGTCAGTTGGAGTGAAAATTAGCATCTCAGGAACGTCCTTCAAAACGTTTGGAATCCGGTGTGAAAAACAACCAATTATGAATAATCCCAGGATTTACCGGACACCCTTCACAATAAGACCTTCAAAATCACTGACCGTTCAAATGTACAGTTTTCTCGGTATTTAACATCGGGGAACTGAAACAAGTTGTTCAAATTTGGTTCTGAATGTGGAAGGTATGGAAGGACGAGCTATGTTTTCCATACACTGAATAGTGTTGATTTCATTCAAGCTATTTGGTGCCGCAGGATTTTTACCCACATAATGGTGACAAAACCGTAGGATATCCACTCGATGTTTGTTGGTTGTGTTCAAGCTTGTTCAAGATGTTTGGCCAGCACAATGCCGACGTGGCATACCACATCCTCCGATCTATTTGTTGCACGTTGAATACGCAATGAAGAAGCAACTCATTCAGGAATATATTCGAGAACGATAGGTTCATTCTAGGAAAATCCATATTGCAACATGACTAGGTAGTGGTTTCTATCATTCTCACTACCTGAGATTGTATGTCACGCAAAATTTTCTGTTACTTGCAACTATGTCCTCCATCTTGTCCGACGAATCATAACTCACTTAACTGAATAAATAAAATTACATAGCGCACATAATTGAAGAACAGGTAATAACCGGTTTCGATAGAACCCGTTATTACCGTTTTCCAAAAATTCACAAGTCTAAACAACCTCTTACACCGAACTCGGAAGAGTGTAGTACTCCTTACCACAGCATCATACGATGACTCTTGGAAACTTTGAAGTCCATACGTTAGCGTTTGGATCAGCACTGTCCATGTAACTGCTGAAATCGGTAACACCGTTAACTATCGAAATATCACTAACCAGTTTGATGGTGGTTCGATATGCGTATACTTCATAACCCGGGTGGCCGCAACACTGTAATTGTGGCTCACGAGTACGCGCGTGCCATTGCCTAGGTGGAAGACAAAATACATGCACAGACGGAAAATACGGTCGTCTACACTCTCTCCTGTTTCCGTACAACCGTCCCTACTGGACGCATGATGAGGCAGCTGGATAAACGCATAAACCAGCATCATCTAGCATGGCTCAGAAGCGGACTCAGGAAGGCACAAACTAGACTCATTGAAGAATATATAGCACACGCGAATCACAATCCGAACCACAAAACATGGTATACTGACCGCCCAAACAACGGAGATGGTCGGTGCACAGTGGAACATAACGACGGCTTGATTCAACCGTCATTCGAGCACGTCATACTATGTTACATTGTCACAAGAATTTCATTCAACCTATGAACCCTCTGGGTCAACTATCCGCCTAACCACGAGCACACGTTTTGATGAATGTCAGGAGTTAACATTGACAAAGTGTCCAGACCAGCCTATTGGTGAATAGGTTTCATTTGTTTGCTTTCTCACTGGTCTAGCGTAACGGCGTTTTCTCAAGTTTCACTCAGCATTCATCTTTCCAACCTTCAGAAATATATTGACCTGATGAGTAATTTCTTGAAACATGGTTGCCAACTTGTTCGCAGTTCATATGACTTCATGAGTATTTTAAAAATATTTTGATTCTTTTCAAATAGTTTCGATTAGTATAGTCTAACAGAAATGAAATTCGGATGCTCTATCGGAATGCAAAATCTGGGATCAGTTGTGTGATGCTTAACCGCTATTGGGCAAACGCTCCATCTACTTATCAGTAACGCGCTCAATCACAGGCGAGCATCAGCATCTATTCCAAAGCCATACAGTTTGTAACATCCAATGAACCATGACCTTACACGTTTCATCTCCAATGTTTACGATCTATATTACCCTGTATGCAAATAGATGCATCCAAGGAATCCCATAACGTATAATATTATGAAATCTGGTTTACACTGAGATTTTGGTGTCATAGTTTCACCTTTACCTGGTGTTATAAAGCGGTGGAACTGGAATTAAGGTCCCCCACACAACAACTGATCATCACTGAGATGGACTGGATCATGTTGGATTATACCCTGATTTGAGGTTCAGACTAATCAGCCTGTGGGAGTGCTTACGCTTGAACGAAACGTTTACTATGAATTGGCGATACAACAAGGAAAAAGCCTTCTGATTTCGGACGAATCAGTAGAACCCTCTCAGGTTTAAGCAAGTCAGTTTCGAGAGTTTTCAAATAATGGATATAAGGCGCATAGTTTGATGAGTAAAAATCTAGTCGTCTGGCCGTCAGCAAGAAGTTTATAGAGAACCTGCGATAGATGTTTTCTGGAAAATAAGCTGTAGGAAGTCCATGATCAATTAACACGACAGGAGACAGTAAGTGACCCGTTAGATATAATCGATTACTCACGACTAGGACCTATCTACAAGCAGAAATTTGAAAAGATCCCGAAGGTGAACATACACACAAGCCAGTGTGGCTGTTTGTTTACGCATGATGATTCACTCGTGCATAATGTGAAGTCGAAAACGCAGAGGTCAGCACGGTCATCTCAGTAAAGCGTGGTCGGAGTTTTACTCCCAAACGTAACAAGTATATGCGCTAGTGACGAATAATAGCGAGAGCAAAACTCGAGTCTAATATTCCTTTTTGGAGGGAGCTAAAAGGAAAGTCTACAGGAATGCGACTGCTCCAATTAACAGCGAGTGACGTTCAATTCATTTAATAATTTAACACTAATAACTTAACAGCGGACAACTTCGCGGACATCGTGCGTTGGGTACCGCAGCATTCTCATCTCTCTTCTCCTTGTGATCGTATACGGGGTTTATGCGTCAGGATTGTGGAAATGTCGATAATCACCATTGGGTTACGTAGGTGGAACACTTTTGTAGTCCAATGGTCACAACTGTTGGACTATCAAATTGTGCCACCCAACAGTCTAGGAGAACGGTGACTACGGTTTCTACGGAGCAGTTGGATGGACTTTGCAACGTTACATTGGAGACAAGAACGACTTCAATTGCGGATATCATGGCTTACATTGGGACATACGAAACTTTCAGTGGCAAGTTTATATAAAGATCGTATACCCCGTTGGGACAAAGTGTGTACTGTGTCGAACACTGTGCAACGAAAAGATGCAAGCACCAGAAGTCGAGGCGTGCCCTGGGATGTTTCGCAAAGGATTGTTCCCTATGAAAATGTCAATGGTACGGATCAAATTGCGAGGGAGCTTGTTTGATGAGGGTACTCGATCTCTGGATCCGTGGCTGGTGCGTCAGCCATGGCTGTCAAATCAATGCCATTAACAGCAGATACGTTGAGATTGTGAATGTGTGAAAGTGGGTGCGCGACGGTGTCTACAGTAACTGAGAGCTTTCGCACGTCAATCGTGAACTGAGATATAGTTTAACTGCCTAACTTCCCTTAAGCAATGCCTGTCGGGTAAAACACTCACAATATACTGATCAACGGTTTGTGATGAGTGTAAATCGTGAAGTTTCTGCTTTCCACCGAATGGCGGAAGTGACGAACGAGTGAGCAGAATCGTGGCCACTTCCTACCAAACGTGCTGTAGCGGAAATCCACGGATACTGAACGTTTGGAGAAGAGAGCTGATGAACGCCTTTGCTTACCGACGAGCTGCTGTAACACGGCCTCGACAGTTGTGTCAAAGGCGTCGGTCACGATGAACAGCGGTGCGTTTGGATCATGATGAGTAAAGAAAGTCAACTCGTCAATCGCATCCTTGGGCCCAACGAACTCAGTGCGTGCAGATACCATTAATTTGAATTTGCGTTCATCGGCACGGATAAGATCACTGGTGGCGTTATATGAGCTCGCAGGTATTCGAAGCAATTTATCTGAACTTGACAGGTCGCTGCTGTTTCAACCGAAACATCGTGGTGAACTCATCAACACATCTCCACTGCGTTCTTCTATGCATTCCCCTTAGTTACCTTTGATGAACCTGTCATACATGCAATCGGGACAATTACCTCCCTAACACGTCGTTTTCAATACGTAACGTGCACTGACACTGATATCCACTTCACGCACATTTCAAAGGTTGATGTGAACTATAGAAACAGTTATGTTTATTCAATCAAGGTCTGGCGCAACGCTTGACATAGACCGCCCGATATAGTTAGCGTTTCCTCCTCTGTCAGCAACGTTAACGTCGGCGCCACCAACACTATCAAGTCCATTGTTTGTCACACGGCTACGAAGACTGCCGTAACACATAACCAGATTTCGTCACACTTCCAAATGACAAATCAAGAGGAATAACCATTCACTTCTACACAGCATGCTGACCAACACATCCTGCCTTGATGTTGTCACGCCAGTTAAACAAACACAAGCCTACGATGAGACTTTCGATTCCAAAACTTGTACAGCTCCTCACCAAGCGACTACAGCGTTCAAGGGCTAATCACACATCAGACATCCGTCCTTCGTAATTCCGCAGACTTCCAGTGTCTCGGTTCATAATCCGTAACAGTCGGACTCATTTTCACTGCGCCTTCCAAATGTAGATGAAGTGCTAATATTTTGTTATGCAATCTTGTCATTCACATATATTCGGTATACTGCTATCTACCTGGCACATGTGTATTGCTGCTAGCATGAGTTAACCTTCTATGTTAAGTAACCTTCTCGCCAATAGGTGCAGCGCGGTATAGTGCGCCAGTAGTGATTGACTTGTTCACTAAACCGACTTAATTGTTTCTACATCATTCATCATTGCGGCCATTTCGATTTTTGAAGTCGAGTGATTCAGTTATTGTGGTATTTCCCTTTCGCATTTGTCGAAGTTTACTTTGACTTCATATTGTGTCAGACGGTTTATTATGACGCGATGTTGCGATGTTCCTCATGTGAAGAACTATTCACGAAAATGTCATCCAGATAGGAGCAGACAAAATCGGAGCCGTGTTCAACTTCACAAAAGAACCGTTGGAAAGTTTCTGCAACGTTGCCCAAGCAAAATGATATTGCTAGAAATTCCAAACGACGGAGAAGTGTGATAAATCCGTTTTGCGTTATATCTTGCTTGGCTTCCGGAATCCGGTGATAAGCTCGTACATATTAAACTTACTGAAAATTATTTCTCCACATACAAATATATATATATATATATAAACATTTATGTATGCCGATCTGAGTTCAAGTACATTCGAGAAACCATGTTCCAGTCTAGTATTGGGCATGCGCTCGCTTCGCTATCTGTTATTGGTCTCCACCAGATTGATAAATTTTACATAGTTTTCTCTCAGCTCCCTGAATGCGTCGTTCTACGAAATCAGGCTGCAACGACGTGTATACATAACGGAGCATAGCAGGGAGAATTTAGATCAAACGCAGTTAAACAATGTGTATTGCATAATTGTGTTGGCATACAGCAGTCTCCCACATCGGTTTAGACCACTTCGGTCTAATTACTAAAATATATCACACGACGAAAGGAAATGTGGACAATCAGGACAATGAATATAGTATATTGCATTAGGAGGGTTACAGATCAAAACGGTGAGAGAAATTATATCAGTTAGAGTTGTATATGTGATAAACGAACAGGGCTCCACTGACACAACCTGTAATCCAGAGGAAAAGGAACACAATACGTTGTAACTGGTTTAATCGAAAATACAAAAGTCAATCCGCCATACGAGGAAAAATTTAAATCAACTTTTCAGTGCAAATTCATGGGGGTTGAGAGAGAGTAAACAGAGATTTCGACCATACGGCTATAACCACCCATCATGACAATACATGCTGATATCTCGTTCATGGAGACATTCGAAAGAACAAAATGAGTACAATCATTTGATCTCACTCACCAACCACTCAGATTTCAGTACTCACAGCGCTCACAACATCGCAAGCAGAGCACTGAAGGTGAGCAGGAGTGGGATCATTGAGGCGAGACGCCAGGTTATTCTAGCTGTGAACCGAAAATATGAGACAAAATGGGGACTGGTTATTGAACAAACGAACATCAGTGAATACTCCAGTTGAGAATATATGTTATTTCGTAAAGTAAAGTTGTATCTCTTGCGGAAGCGAAATGATTGCAGCGTTAACGTTATATTACTGGACACGATCGTTTCATGTTCACCAAGATGAATAATCAACTCACCCACACCCCCACGGGTCGTTGTTCTCACGGTAGTGACGGAATCCACTACTAGTGCTGGTTTGTTCCGGGGCTGGTGACGCTGTTGTTGTGTCCGCTGATCTTCCGTCTGATTTCTCGTCTGTCAGAAGAAATCGACATGCGAACGAGAATGATCGGTATAAGCCACCAAAATGGAAGTTGCTCACCGTGTTTAATGGCAACCAACAACGACACATGCAATGTCGAATGAATGCAACGTCGAATGCAATGTCAAATCAACTCACACTCACCCCCACGGGTCGTTGTTCTCACGGTAGTGACGAAACCACTACTAGTGCTGGTTTGTTCCGGGGCTGGTGACGCTGTTGTTGTGTCCGCTGATCTTCCGTCTGAACGAGAACGATCGGTATAAACTACCAAAATGGAAAGTTGCTTTTGGTGTTTAATGGCAACCAACAACGACACATACAATGTTGAATGAATCGTCGAACAAGAAAAAGTTCTCACCGAGATGACCCGAGTAGTAATCCATTTATTATGATAAGTTTAGAAATGTTTTTGACATGGAAACTTAAACCGTAGGTTATGAGATTCCGGAAAAATAACCTGTTGTAATCAGCCAACTGGCTGGTGAACAACAGTAGTAATGTGAGTACTGGTGGCAAACAAACGAGCACGTCTGTCACAGTCAGTCTGAGGGTTGTTTCAGGATGATTTCGAATTCAATTAATAATTCACTTTATACTAACCGAGGATGTTCACTTGTTTCCAGAGATAACTTGTGTTGCTGTAGAAGAAACGTGAATCCAAGGAGGCCTTGACCAGTTCCTTGAACGGCGGGCAAGTGTAGTCGATGCCGTTAGCCACCAACATGGAATTGTTGAATGTGATCTGGGCCTCCATTCGAATTGGACTCGTACGATTTGGCTCGCTGTAAATTCTTCGTCGTTCTGTGTTTATGTAACTCCCGTTGTTCGGATCCAGAAGCAGAAACTGTACAAATTGTCTTCTCACCTGTTCGTGAACAAATAAATAAATAAACTACTTATTCCGCTACATCCCTTGAAGTGATGAGAATGGGACCAATATGACATTAGTCTAGGCCAATAGATACTGCTCAACATCGAAACTTTTCTCAGGGTACTCTGTGACGATTCATGTGTGTTGATGATAGCTAAGCTTGCAATTTTGAGATGTAAGAACTTAGAGTTAACTTAATGAAAGTGGGATGGTCAATGTTTGTGCGAATTCTGAAAAGCTGAAATCGAGCTAACTGCTTCCGATGATGTGCTGGCTTCTTGGAGGAAGTGAACTTGTCAAATATGACCACAATGAATTGTCGGTCGTAATAGTGCTCAGATGTGTCAGTTAGTCTCAACAATAAAATTATGGTTATGTTGCAAAAGTTATAATGGATTATATGGAAGGGATAAGTACAAATTTGAGGTATCAGTGATATCTGGGAATGATCTTCCAACACATTCGGTGATTGCGAGATACAGTGATGGGACTACACAACTGAGCGGAAGTGCACCGTCATAGCGAACAGGCAGTTATCGGAATCCTACTATAACAACCGTAGCGTTGCTCAGCCTCGGCAACACTGCAACGGTGTTTAAAACCACAAAGAAATACCCTGGCGATTTATGAAATGTCTGGAAGCTGCAACAAGCCAACACACCGATTTGTATTGTCAAAGCCATAGTGGTGTTGTGACCGCAAAGACGCTTGGCCTGCAAATTCGTTTATTGCACGAACTCCCGTACAGGTCATGTTAAACATGGGACCACAAACGTGTACACTCATTTGCACGGCTGACATGCATTCACATACATTGGGTGGCAGTACGTTGTCATTCGCCCTGGTGGCACTTCTCCCATAGCGCGTACACACTATTCCAATAGTCACTTCTGGTCCGTCGTCTTCCTGGCGTTGGGGCTTGCCCTTTGTTCCCGAATGTCGCTTGTGAGTAGTATACTACTCACAACGAAATTGCCTGTTATACAACAGTAGGAAATAACACATCTGTATAAAATTTGTGCAGCCGCGGCTGAAAGCGCACAAGTACCTTCGTACCTCTTGGGAAATATTTGTTGAACCTAACAACCTGAATTATCTCCCACCCTGTTCTATAGTTTGTCTGCACCTAGAAACAAACAGGCAAACCTATTGTCCTTATCGTTTGCATGTTTTGGTTTTCATCAAAGTTGTTCTAGGACGGATGACTTGAAGGACTGTGAGACACAGACGAATGCTTTCATCACATGTAGCTCTCATTCACTACAGAGAAGTCATTGAAGACCAAATTCATACTCACAAAATGCCGCACGTCCAATGCTCGCCCGTTAACAGATCTCTTCCCACTAAACAAGTCAGAATGTCCTGTTCTGTCTCATCACTTCCACAGCCGTATGTTTCTCAGACATGCTACTGACTGGGCGACCTACTAACTAATCGGTCTGGTGCACACGTGACTATCTGTGTCAATGTGGGATATCGCGCTCCCCTGGTTACATGGCCGTACTGCTTTAGTCACGTTGGCTAGTCTTGAATGAGTCACGTATCGTTTAACTCCGATTTCCACTAGTTCGTTGTCAAGTGGATATGAACATTTGCTCTAGCCTTAAAACATTTGTATTGTTGCAGTGGCATTCCGTCTCAACAGATTGATTATTTTTGTTCCTTTCCATTTCTAAATGTGGAAAACAATTTTCACACAATCCATCCCATTATATTCCTATCCCCTCATGCATGTTTCCATATCTTCCAATAAATCCCCGTACGAACATTTATTTGCACGCACATGGTCTTACTAGTCCTTCCTTATTCCTTATCTAGCCCCACTTGTTCACGACTCCAACATTCCCATTCGTGGATTATCTTTCAAACTGAATCAATGAAAGTTTGTCAAAAGTCATACCGACTGGCAACTCTTTCCTCAACTTGTTTGTGTGTTCCACGGTTATATTTATATTGTGTAACCTTGTTTCAATGTTCATCATTTGCTGAACATGTGCGCATGTAAAAGCGACTGAAGTTCATCGTTCGGGGTGTGTAAAGTATTTTATTGAGAGGAAGTAATAACCAGCAAATACCTATTGAATACCACTGTGGAGTGAGGCCGCTATTATACTTTTACAGCTGAAACATATTGTATGTTTTCCTTATGCCATACGCAATGAAGCATAGAAGGGAGACAAGGAAAGATCACTTAATATAAACCAAAGAAATTCCTGTATTGAGAAGTTAGCCGAGCTTGGCATTCAGGTTGTAAACGTTTCCTCAACAAACATGGTGACATTACTAGTGCGCTAGTGTTTTAGCGTATAGGTTTGGTCATCTGATTTGGTGAGGTGTGGTAGATGCCTGCCCTTATGTGGCCGAGTCAGTCCTGACTTCTGATTGGCCACTTCCTGTTGTTTCGATCTTCGACCTGAATTACCACTGACTGCCTTTGGTTGCACTTGAACTTTGGCCTGAGGCTCGATTTGTTACTACCTAGACTTCTCAAACCATTTGTTGTATAACAGGCAGTTTCGTTGTGAGTAGTATACTACTCACAAGCGACATTCGGGAACAAAGGGCAAGCCCCAACGCCAGGAAGACGACGGACCAGAAGTGACTATTGGAATAGTGTGCACGCGCTATGGGAGAAGTGCCACCAGGGCGAATCACAGCCTAATGTCACCAGGGCGAATTACAACGTACTGTCACCCGATGTATGTGAACACACACCAGCCGTGCAAATGTGTGTCCATGTTTGACATGAGCTGTGTGGGAGTTTCTGTAATAAACAAATTCGCAGTTCAAGCGTCTCTGCGGTCATAACACTTTGATCGAAAGTCTGGTTGACTGCATCCTGTTGCTGTTGAACTGCTGCCCTGAGCCTGAGTGGTTGGCTTTTGTCTTTTGACTGGTTGGTCCATTTCTTCGTTTTTGGGTTTTCGATCTGATTGATCATCCACTGTCCTTTTTATTCACCGGTCCGATCCGTTCAAGTTGTTTCGTTCGCGTTCGCCGTCACTTTGGCTTGGCGGCGTTTACATCACCCCATGCAGTATCACCTGAAGTCCTGAGGTGAAATATTTAAATTGGTACTATGAGACGACTTACAACCACATCGTCACCTGATGGCAATATAATATAAGCTACGTGTTCTTAGGCAAAATGGTCTGAAATTCTCAACTGTGGTGAGACAAATAAGGTGGTAATTTGGAAATGATTGCGACAAGTATTTTTTCCGATTTGCCCTGTCGAAATAAACAGTTACTGAGTGTACACAATCTTTCCAAACGAATACATGTGAGGACAAACGTTGGAAATACGTTTGATTTACCACCCCGACGACATGCAACACTAAATCTTACAGGGCTACTCAGCTGATGGCTGCGTGACTCAACGCCGGCTGTGCTGTTCGCATCCAAAATGAAGAAGCGAAAGCCAGTGAGCAGAAGTGGAGGGTCCATCAAGGTTAAATACGCATGATCAGGTGAAACTGGCACATTCGGAACATAATGTACTTGAGCGCAAAGTGTAGACATTGGAAGATTGAAATGTTCCGCTTCAAAGCCGGATCAAATAATCAACACATTTTGAATGTGCTAAGCGTGAAACCACGAGACTCTGACCAACTTAAGAGTTGACAGCACATTGTTGAATGAAAGAGCTCTGTTCAGTCAGTGCATTGCTTATCAAGTGAATGTAACTTTTGCTCGTAATCACGTCAATCAACTGCTTAGCAGGAATACGTGAATTTTACTCAAAGACTATTTTAGACCGTTGGAGAAGTTCCGTTTGATCATGTGAAAAACTGTGCTGAACTCACTGTCAACCTCGAAGGAATTATATAATACTTCGATTCGAATGCATGCATGTCCATACACTCTGAATCCCAACTTGTCTTTCGTATATAACCTACGTGGTTTTGCGTTCGCAACTGATCACGGTAAACTAAATGCTAACATATGGCAACATGTGTCTTCTTTCTGCACTACTGAAAATATATTCCAATAGGAAAAGAAATATGAAGAATAAATTTGCATGAAGTTTAATTGTTTGTATCAAACTTGAGAGGTTCCGGAAATCAAATGAATATAGGTGAACCGACATTGGCAAATAAGAAGGGATGAGGCAAATTAATGAGACACGTTAAATTTGGGAATAAGGATGTACCACTGTAAACGGATATGTGGCGTCACGGCTGAATGGAGAAGTTAGAGTTCAAACTATGCCAAACAATTGCAGTGCTGCTATCGGTCTCTCTAGGACTCTCTTCGATCAGGGTTTCTTCTGGCAAACAAATCAGCCGAACGCCACTGCCAAACCTTATTTTGTTCGTTTGTATATATGCTTCTCTCGCGAGTCCGGCATGCCCACTTCAGTTCTTGTATTACGCTCTTTGGCTACAAACCTATTGACTTGCGAATATCGGGGATTAAATCTAGGTTCCATATTTTCAGCACTCGTTTAACTGTCGTGCCAATCCTGCCGGTTCTGTTATGTTGGTAGACAGTATCTCGACCGCCATCTCCAGGGCGGAACCGACATTTGTTGCCAGCGTACTTATGGTTCTTTGGCTTCGTGGACCTTCCGCTCGCTACAGTCAGTAATGCGTTAGTGTGACGTGTTCCAAGTCATCCGGCTGACCGGGTTTGTGAGGCAATGGTCTTCTTTCCAACTGCTATCGTGGTTTGCATAACATCACTATCCATTTGCCAGGCCACCTGAGATCAGTTGAAATATCTCTCTGATCGAGTGTACCAGTAGTTCTGATGCGCCACCAGGAAGATTACCGTAGGAAGGATTGAATATCCGCGCACAGCTACTTTCCCTGAGGTAGGGCCGTAATCTGTACTGCTCCACGAATGAATAATGTCTTTCATCCGGTTGTTCCAAAATTTTGTGATACTTGAGAGGTTAAGGATAGGGAATTCCCATCCGAGACTTGTAGGAAAACGTTCCATGGACACTGTCTTTGCAGCAGCTCGCTGAACATGCCCCAACAATGAAGCAGTAGAATCGGGTAAAGATCGGACAAAGACACCGTAAATGGCTTCAAAGTCACTTTTGTTTTTACGGAAGAATAACCGCTTCGTGATGCCTAATACAACGCAGTATTTGTAGCTGCCTTTAAGCAACGTTGAAGGCAAAACAGGTTGAACGATATACGGGATACATGTCAGCGTATGGAATTGCTTATATTTCGTTGCAGATGAGTGAACCGTGAGACACTGAGTTATTGTTTCAAATCCGAATGATAGAACCTGAATGCGGTTGGCAAAACAGGCAGTACAAATTCAATCAGAAAAGAAAGTACGTTTGCCCTCGGAGGTAAATTTCTTATCCAAAGCTATGTAAGGGTGCAACCAAACAGGGCGGTAGATACTAAGGCATAAATCACTGTATTTCCACATGCAGATCTTAATACCCGTGACAAGCCGCACATCACACGAGGTAATCGACTAAATTGCAGCATTTCAGAATTCGCACAAACATTGACCATCCCAGTTTCACTAAACTAACTGCTGGTCCTCCGCCACATTGTTCAAGAAACCACTCATCGACTCTCACAAGGCACCCTGATATAAGTGTCGGAAACGGAGAATGTGGATGGTGCAAAGAATAGTTATTCGGAAATTCAACACAGGTGGTATATACGTCAACACCACCACGACCAAAAATACTCATTTGAATATGACACTGAATCCACGGATATCACGATTGCCAGTGTCAATTGCATGTACGATAAATACCACTTTTACGCCGAAATGCGTTCCAATATTCCTGCCACCAACAAACCTGGACCTCCAAGAACTCGATACTGAATCATCTTAGCCTTAATCAACTACACTGGCCACGACGATCGACTACTACACACTGTCCCTTCCACTCTACCATGAACTTCCTACTTGTGTTAATAACAGTGATATCAGAAAGCGAATGTTACACAGTAATCTCAGTGTAAACACATGCCGCGTGTTCAAATCACATCAGAATACGTGAAATCCTGGTTTGTTTGGTTCTAGGTGATACTTACTTGTTGACCCTGTGCCAGCTGGGACATAATAGAGAAGAAAAATTATATTGAAATCGATGTTGCTATGTGGTTGGTTTCAATGACAATGCAGGGATGATTATTAGAATAACATGCATAACACAGCTTTCTATGTAAGAACGTCTGTGAACAGAACTAACACTTAACTCCAGATTCACTTGGAATTCGTAAGAATTTAATTTTGTAAACGACGGTTTTTCCGTCATTCTCATCAGGCTTTTACAATTACATGGACCAAATATTCCACGGTCAATTGAAACTCGAGCCAAGCGTGGACCACTTGACACCGACGAATGCGTGTCTTACGCCAGGCACGTGTGACATTCTGAAGCACTCGCCAACACGCACATCTCCCTCCAATAGACTGTGTTCCGCACCATATCTGTGATCTCTAACGTCCCACTTGATTTGATAGAATTCTGATTCACGCACTTACCCTATACAGTGTAAAAGCTTGGTGAGAATGACAGACAACAGCTGTTTGCAGAATTAATATTTCACATTGCTTAGTTTTGGTGATGAAATATCCAATATTTTGGTTGCAAATTATATCAAAAATCCAAAGTTGAAATGACCGTTTATCAAGCAATTCGTTCGTAAATGTACACTATCTTCCACAAGTTAAGGGGAGATACAAGAATAAACATTGCAAGTTGAACATCCAGCTTACACAGACCGGCTGGTTGAGTACGATTACCTGTTGAGAAAGATGGATGAAACGGAATTTTAGATGCTGAGTGCACACAATTATTTCCATCGGAAATTGATATTGACACCAAATCAAATCTGCATTATTTGGAATAGTTAGCAATCGCTTGAACTGAGCAATTAATTACAGGCACAACTTACGGGTTTCCAGCTGTATTTCGCTCAAGTAGTATTGGTTAGCGAACGCTGGGGAAAGCCTCACTTGATTGGCCAATAAAATGTCGTAGGTTACACATGATGGATCGTATTTTCGGAGAAAATCATCCGTGGTCAATATTGTATAGTTTGCATGTACCCGTTGCTCGCCAATTGTAACGGTGCACGTGGAACCGTTCTTCAGTGCCTGATACCACGGAACCAGACTGGTTATCTGTGAACAAAAATCCCGAAATTTGCGCTGGTGACAGAGGTAGTTGTGTTGCCTTAATTTAATTTTCTCTTGTGACAACAATCTTGATGCATGCCAAATATTGTAATTTACACATCAGAAATAGCCGGAACTCATTATTCAAATCAGACGTTTCACGAAATCTATCGAATCGGAACCACATTGAATACCTACGAATTTGTGTTCATATGGTCCGTTTGGACAACAAATATTACATCCATGACGAAAGTTCACATACGCACATCTGCTCATTCCAACCAAACTTATACTTGGCAGAAACCGTTCTAAAAAAAAACTTCTAACGAAATACGACAAACGTCCGATATTTCAACGAAATCATAAACGTATGTATCTGATGCATTGAAAGTAACGTACTTGACTACAAACATCAGTTTGAACCTGCATGGTTTTGTTTTCCATTACCACCCTGGAGGTATTTGTGATCCATGACAGATTGTAATATAGAAAGCCACTGAATACGCTGCCTGTGGAAGAGTGGATATTGCAGACAAATTAATCTAGTCCGAAAAGTACATTCAAAATTGCAGCCATGATAAGGCCATCTGCAATTTCTGCACAAATCTATATTTGAAAACAACATTTCGGTATGACCAGGAAATATGTTTTATTCCGCCGAACATAACTTACTGAGTGTTGGGAGCCGATTCAGCTTGAGCTGCAGAACAGTTGACAAATTGAAGTGGATAGGCTGGTGAACTGAAGTCGGAACTTTGCGAGATCTATTCAACACTATTCAATACAAAGTTCAACAGTCTGTCAGCAACCGATATGCCAGATTTCTCTTGTAATTACAACATTACCTGCCTACGACATATCACATCAACCAAAACTCACCCAGTGCACATCGAGCAATACGAGAAGGCTGATGACAACGGGAACAGCTCTCATTTTGCGTTATGTCCGACTTGTATCACATCGCATTTGAAGCTGCCATTTAAATACACTTGTGGTAGGCGATCAGGTGTCTGAAGCACGATACGTTTGGCTTCTGCATCTGTCACATGATGGAATATCAAACCAACGAGTCTAAACTCAAGACTGTGTATCTGCATGCCTCATTGGTGATTGCACAAAAACAATTAGGTTAAGCTAGATGATCTGTCACTCGCTCAATTCAGTATGTTCTACACGAGAAACTTGTTTGGATTGAACACAGCAATCATCATCATAGTTGAGCACAAGGGTACTTTGCTGCTAACCACAAATAAAAATTGTATTTGCCACTTGCTTTTCACAGGAATTGGCGTTTGTCATTATTCATTAGCAATGAATTGCGTTCGTTGTGAATGAACATCAATAATTAAGTCCCATTAAAGCTTATCCAATGCGCCATTGTTCCAGTTGTCTGGAACTTAACAGAATCTTAAACCAAGGCGTGTATAAACACTAATACAACATTCCATCAAAAACTGTTATGCGTAACGCATGCCATGTTTCTATTGTAATCACAATATTACCTGTTTACTGTAGGTAGGTTGAAGTGGAGCAGTTTTCTGAATTATGAATCTTCAACTGATTAGAACTCACACCCAAGCTGCTGTGTTGATTTTCTGTCATTTTTTGAACGATTTTCCGCAGATATGCAGATACCTAGTTGTATTGTGAATCACAACTGCTTTCTCTTTAGTTAAGCTTTTTAGCGGCATATTTTCACAATTTGTCGCATAGTATTATTATTTATGGTGTCTTACACCTGAACCGGCGTGTACTGATCGCGCTCAGCCGAGCATGTTTCTCATAGATGAGTTGTGAAATATACATTAGTCGTATGAGAAAAATATGAGAATCATCACGGGGCAACCTTTGTTTGCAATCACGCACTCTCCAATGTTATTCATTATGATTTGGTAATAATGGATTCAAGCCAGCTGTGCGTTCGGAAATATTCCATTGCAATAATCTACTCCTCGGTTTACACTTCAGGGTTGGGATATACTTAGCTGACGTCCATTTAATAACTGCCAAGTTTGCAGGGCTGCAGTTTACTGTATACGACATAGTCCAGCTTTCGGATAATGAGAAAATATGACGGTTTTCTCCAGGAACGATTCAGAAATGATATCAAACTGAAGCTTTTGAAATGTTTATTTCAATTTTGGGAGTCTCGCTTTCATGGCAGCAGGATACGCAACGAGAGATGCATACCGGACGTTGATTGGATCAAAGCGGTCACTTCTTGGTCGGTAAACATAAACTAAAATCTTATTCTTAAGTTGCAGCGACTTAGCCTAATTTCACTGGTCAAATTTCCTAAAATTGCGTGAAAATTATCACACTGGGAAGTTCCTGAAATTAAAACAAACGGATTGTCTATCAGATGATTCATGTTCGCTGTTGCTGAAGTTTGTATCCTTGTCTTGTCCATTGTTTCAGTCTACTGAGAAGAGCAGATCCGGATAGCGAGAAGTTAACACAATACAGCAAATTCCGTGATGGCTAGGTGAAGGTCATCAAGTACCCGAATAAAGAGCACAGAAGCGTTCCAGAATAAAGATGAATTGCTCACAAACTGGATGATGAGTTGGCTCACAAAGATCAGCTTGTTATCTCAACACTTTGGAGAACACCTGTTACGAGTCGAGTTGTTCGAAAATTATTTAGGCGTGAGCAAAATTAGATCATTAGGAAAACCGACGTGCTGGTAATACCTAGCATAAACATATTCGTTACAGATTTTGTTCCCCGATCAATTGAAGCGGGATGACGCCCTTGTTCTGGTCATTCGACGTGACACTGCTTCGTGTTACTTACCGAAGCCTGGATTTTGTCCTTTCGCATCAGTATCATAGGATAAGCTGATGCTGTGTAATTTTGACGACGGTATGCTTATGCCTCTAAGAACTGATCTTTCTGCGACATAAGAGATATGTCGGACAGATATTGCACAGAGATAACTCGCGGCATGAGAACTGTTGCCGACGGCGTGCGACTAATTTTCGCTCAATAATTAGCTGGCTGACATTGAGTCAACTTTCGGATAGCTCGCTGTACATATCACATGACTGTTAGAACGAAGCGCAAACAGAATAAGTCATAAAGTAGTGGTTGTTACAAACAGAGCGTAACAGGTTTGCGAATACATTCGCAAAGGTGATTGTTCTGGGGGTAAATACCTCACTAGGACAGGCTCAATGACGGTTGATTGAAGGTAAGCATGTAAAGATTGCTACTCACAAGCAAACCTTTAAAATGTTCAACGGATTCGATTATAATCACAGAATTGAACAGTGTGTCCTAATGTGAACAGGCCTCAACTGCGAAGCAGTGTTGTCTGCAGAGTAGCCCGCAATTCTCCTAATTTTAATATGTGGGTCAATCAGGGCTAATCAACGTGACTAACGTAGTATGGTCAGGTGATTCGTGGAGCGCGATAGCCCATATCGACACAGACAAACGTGTGCACCAAACAGATTAGTTACTAGTTCGGTCAATCAACAGCAAGACCGAGAACCATGCAACTTTGGCACAGATAACAGAGAACATGACGTTCCTCCGTGTTTAGTGGGGGGATGTTTGTTACCGGATGAGCTTGGGCGTACGGCATTTCGCGGGTGTGAATGTGGTCTTCATTGAAGTGTCTGTAGCGCATGTGAACCAAACCAATCACACTAATTGCAAAGGGATTGGATTGGACAAACGCATCGATACGAAGTCAACCAGTGATTCGCAGAAGGCTACGGCCAATCAGTGTCGACAACGCGAACAGACTGGTGTCAGCGCGATGACCAATCAGGATGGCATGCTGCTTCAGCGAGCATCCAAACACTTTCGATGAGGGTCAAAACACTTTCACAATAATGACGATAGGCCTGCGTGTTATTTTCTAGTGAGGACAGGTTATGTAAGCAAAAGCAAGGGAGAGAATTTCGGTTGTTAAGTTCTACAAATTCTCCCTAGGAGCTTCGAGGAAATTTGTGCGTTTTCAGCCACGATGCACAATTGTTAGAAAGATGTAAGTTATCTCCCATAAGACTTCTAGGTTTCCTTCCTGTACAAAAACGAGTAGTTTATCCTTGCAGTTGTATCAGGCGTTACCAGTTAGGTGACAACCGGGCATCATTTTACAATTGCTGACATTTGAATGTGAGTTGTCAACAAAAATCGTCGTGTTAGCACTTCGCAGATTTTCAGCTTATTAATCCCGTTTTATAAAATCTCTTATTACTTTTGTGAAGTCATTTTTCGTAATTTTTCTTCTGACACTGATTGACATTTGAGCACTGATACAACTGGATCTTCCATGAGCAACATGTGGTGCTTTTGAGCATATCCCGTTCTGAATTCGGTGATAATTATTTGCCCACGTGTCGCTCGGAGTCAGTTTGGTCGTAACACTAGCCACCTGAATAGGCGCCCATCGATACCGTGGTTGTGGAATCTCGGGGAGGACGCTTAATCTGGAATTGGTGACCTATGAGTCAATAGAACCACCAATTTTATTGTGACTTTCAACATCGATATTCAGAATAATTCACTTCGGCTGCCCACTTGTGTGCAAAATTGGCGTGTGGTGGATAATTACGCGTACTCACAAAGTGTTTGTGTAGCATTGGCCGCCTCTACATTTGCACTGATAAATCCAGTAGATGGTTTGAATTGTGAATTATCAGTCCTAAATCAACGGCGAGCGATTGCTCAATTATAATTCCTTGTCGTTTTTCATAATGCATTGTATATCGTATACACCGATGCTCGTAATGATACCACATTAGAAGCACATTTCGTTAGTTACGCACATACGTAAAGTTAATTGTAACAATCACCACGTTGTGTGGTTAATCCTTGCTGAATTGTGCAACCCAGCTCAAATTCACACACCACAACTAAAAAACCACTGTCTGCTCGCGTGAAAGTTTGATCCGGTAGTCACAGACCGTTGACATCTCAATGTCCAATATATCGTCACTTTCTCAATATGCATAGAATGATGAAAGCATGACTTGCAATCTCGTATCGATCACCACAACGAAACCGCGTTGGATGCTGTGGAATCTCAAATTAGGCGGTGACAAGTGTGCACATTGGTTCCTTTTGTTTTAAACAGCCTGCTTTTAAGTGCCGTTTATCTAATGCGCAATAGGCCTAATTCATTTGCATGAATCCTTCCTCTACTACCATTGTAATTTCGCAGTGTGCGCAGTCGAAATGATTACTTAGATTACATGTTCCTGGGTTCCAATCTATTTAGGAGCATGTGTTGTGGAAATGCATATGATTGACGGGCTTTGAATTCCATGAACACGTTCAGGTCCTGAATGCGTAGGCTGCCAGCATGTAGCATAGTGTATTTCATGTAAGTCCACAAACACCCCCGTATGGACCCAGCTTAATTCCGCACAGTTTAATGATGCTCAAACACCGCTGGTTTGTTTCACAGATACCCGCAATTTCTAATTAGAATGAGGCAACGTGATTGTACTGTGTACCTTAAACGTCACTGGCATCAGATATATTAATGGAAAGGATGTGTACTGGTTATTAACGCAATATGACCTATAGCAGTACGACGAGTGCTATGCAACCGATTAGTGTCCCTCCGACTGTCAAGTTTAAAATCTAAACAGCATGTTGGTCAGCTGATAACAGTGTTTGAATGTTGGGACTGGTGGACGTCAGGCAGAGCCAGGTAGCCGATAGGCTTTAGCACCTACCAATAGAAAACATTGATATAGATGAAGACACCGGACGGTGGAAAATGATTGCAGTCCTAAATAATGTTCATCCATCATCCATATCTCCGAAACTTACAAAAGTAATGTAGGAGCATTAACTGAGATTTCACGAAGATCCGGCAAACACACATCAATTTTGCCCGCCGAAATTGATATCTTGGTCTGGACTGTTACCATGTGTTGTTG
>LOND01006105.1:13807-27024 GCA_014220965.1 Paragonimus kellicotti
TGGACAAACAACGACAACATTCACGCCACTGGGCTCAGTCAGCCGCCATCTCACCTAACGCCTCGAACCGTCTACTCTGTGAGTCTCGAGGGTCCCAGCCCGGTAGACGAATCCGATCTACAGTGACCAAACTCTTCGTGAACGGTTTCACTTCTTCACGCCAGGTCATCATCTGTCAACATTACACCTTGTGCCAGTCTGCCACAGCGTCAGCAAAGAGTGCTTCGTATGGCGGGCGACTAGCTGGCATCCTTGGTACATGACCGAACCATCTAAATATGTGCAAATGTAAGGTTTGAACGAAAGAACTCGTTTGACAATCACTACCAAATACCTGCTTTCTAACCTTCTCGTTACCTACTTGTTTGGGTCCACCCGGCAAGAGCGACCGAACACAGAAAACGATGGTCGAATTTCTGAAGACGGTTCACGTCCTCTACTTTGAGCGCCGTCAGTTAACACAGTCCTCACCGTCGCCTTATATACGCGACCCTTAAGCTTCAGAGAGATACCTCTCTATCGCCAGAGATGTCCGGCATTAGTGAATACCGCCTTAGCCTTAGAGATACGCGCACATATTTCATTCCCCGCACCAAACACCGTCGCTAATGCGGCTTTTCGGGCACGCCACCCGGTCAACAACTTCTGTGATTTCATTGGCTTACGATAAATCTACGTAATCACAGCAAATGTTAATATAGCAATTTCGTAAGTAGGTAGGAACCAAATAACACTTTGAAACGGTCCTCGAAACAACAGCTGACAACCTGTAATAAAAGCTCGTTCCAGTGTTAGATGACCCTGTATCATTAAATCATCAATCGACTCGTGGGCAGCAATAAATCAGTGGTTGAAACTGATGCTTAACTCTGTAAGAGAAGAACTGTTGCCTGAAGGAAGGTTCGGGGTCGAAGCTTATGGAGCTTCTTGTTGTGACCCCTCCGACTGTTATCGACTACTGGGGTAAAGAATTGCTGCACGAGTCCTGCGCTAAAGAAAAGTGCGTAAAGATTAAGTCACCGCGGAGTCTTCGAAACTCAAGTGGGTAAAGATCAAGAATTTCAAGACGAGACTCGTAGGAGAAATGCCGCAAGCCAGTGACCATTTTGGTGGCTACTCGCTGGACACGTTCGATGGTGAATATGTCCTTCTTCAAACTGGAGTATACGACTTGATTGGTATACCCAAACAGTGGTCTTATATGGACCTCGTAAGTCGTGTGAAAGGCTCGTTTGTCTACGCAGTAAAGGCTCTTTCTATCATCCCAAGAGTCTCAAATCCCTTTCTGTCGACCATCTGGTGGCGATGGAAGAATGATAACTCAGAAAACAGTCAAATCTCCAGGTCTCCTTCGGGTCAACTTTCGTGATATCTATTACACTTTGTGCACCATGTATCACGAATAGGTTCCCGGAGTCTCCTCCGAGCGACATATGCGCACACTTGCTGTCGTTTAGAGGGAGACTCCAGTCATCTGACCAGCACTTAATACGGTCAAGGTCAATCTGTAATGCACTGGGATCACAAGCATTCCAGATTTTTAAGTCATCAGCATAAAGGAGGGCGTTGCTAGAAATAAGATCAGGAAGATCGTTGATATATATTAAGAACAACAACGGACCGAGTACCGGATCCACAGAGGAACTCCAGCGAAGATCGGAGAGTGCAAAAAACGGTCCGATCCGGTTTCCACTCTTCTGGGACCGGAGCAGGATGTTATCCAGCGAAGAACCTCGCCTTTGGATGTCATAAGCCTCTAGTTTATGTACAAGAGGACCGTGTGGGACACGGTCAAAGCTTTGGCAAAGTCGAAGAAGATAGCATCCGAGATATGGCCATTGTCTTTGGCGTCTGTCAGGCTATCCATGAAGATTAGCATATTGGTTATGCATGACCGGTCGGGAAGAAAGCCATGCTGGGTAGAGGAGAAGAAGGTTATTGGAGAAGAAATGCTCAAGGATGGCGCGTTTTAACAGACGCTCCATTACCTTGCATGGGATGCTGGTGAGGCTGATCGGCCGATAACTAGCAGGAGAGTGACGATCGCCTGCCTCAAATATAGGTGTGACAATGGCCTCTTTCCATGCCTCCGGAAGAGTGCTGGTCCGAAGTGTCTGTTTAAACAGACCATGGAGGGGCACCGCCAAACCAAGGGCCGCTTCTTTGAGGATCCGAGGATGGATCGCGTCTGGTCCCATTGCACTATAAGGATTGATCTTAAGCAAGAGATCCTGAACGTTGAGCACAGAGGTCAGCTGTTAGGAGTGGATATTGGAAATTTCTCCGCGGGAGAATCGGATGCCAGTTTGGCGGGACCACATTGTAAACTGCTGAATAGTATTCTCTGAACATCTCAGCAACCACCTGGGGGTTGGAGGAGGTTTCCCCGTCGGGAAGCCGCAGAGAAAGCGCCGAGGGCTTAGTTTTTCTCTGGCGGCGCATGTACTTGAAAAGAAAATTCTTATTCTCGCGGGCTACTAGTAGGATCTTTGACTGTATCCGTTGGGTGTGTTGACGGATTTCCCGCTTGCACCTGTTTCGTACAGAGCGGAAGGCTTTTAGATCCTCCGGCTTGCCCGTTAGCTTCTGCTTAGAGAATAGACGGGAACGTAGGTCAAGAAGACGACGTATGTTCCGCGGAAGCGGTGAGCGAGAGGAGAACTTCCATAGTTTACGAGGAACGAACACCCCATCAGCTTTGAGTAGGGCAGCGTTAAAAAGAAAGCTGGTTTGAATTCAATGAATCAGGTACAAGATTGAGTGTACTAAAAAAATGTCTTTTGTTCGTCAAAGTCAGTCTTCTAGAAATTTCTGGATGAAGTCTTTGTTACGGCATTTTGGAACCAGTAACAGATAAAATCGAAAGCTAGTAACATGTGGTCACTATGCCCCAGCGGTGGTTTGATGACCACTCTATCTACCAGATGAGCTTCATTTGTGATAACCAGATCAAGCAATGAGGGTATCTGTCCTGGACGGTGCCGTGTAGGTAGTTCGACATGCTGTGTCCAGGCTTTCTCATGGATCAACAATGCCAGGGATTTCGAAAATCCGCAGGCAGAGTCCTCTTGAGAAGCAGCTATATAGTTGAGTTTGGGTGCGTTGAAGTCACCCATAATGAGAAGATGGGAGAAACGTTGTGTGGACGAGAGACGGTCTAGGGCAGTAAGTATGGCCTCGTCGTCGGATGCGCTGCACGACGGCGATCGGTAAATAACACCGACAAGGAGCGCGTCACGACTACGAAGCTGGAGTTTGAACCACAGTCCGTCGCATTTATCTGGAGAGGTAAATTCCCCCATGACAGTTGGCACCGGGAGCTTCTGGCTTAGAAAGACAGCACAGCCTCCCATGCGTCCACGGGAGGAGTCTGTTCGGTACAACGAGTACCCAGGAACATGCAGTTCGTTATCACTGATGTCAGCGGAAAGCCAGGTCTCTGTCAAAGCAAGAATATGAGGGCAAGTGTCGTGGACCAATTGTCTGATTTCTGGTAGTTTGTTCAAAAGGCTCAGACAATTAGTGTACACACACTTGAGAGCTACCTCCTTATTTGACTGATTACAAAGTGAGACAGAAGGGCGCAAGGAAGCGCTCGAGAAGCAGTTCTAGTAGCAAGGGAGAGTGCGTGGACGGCGTCAGAGTTTTCTGAGCCTTCTTGGAAGGTAGCGGCCGTTATACTACAGCCTAAACAGATGTGAGCGTCCCTGTGGAAAGCTTCGTCCGTTTTCATTGGTCCATAGTCGATGGCTTTTGAACCGCCATCTCTTTTTGAACTAATGGAGGGTGGCTTTGCAGTTTTACACCCTCGAAAATTTGGGTGGAAAGTAAGATTAAATGACAACTTATGACGAAACGATTCTGATTCAACTGTGGAAAGTGCAGCTTGTATGAGCCCGTTTAGATGCAGGAGGGGACCTTAGCAGACTCATTGGGTTTTAAGGCTTAGGAATGAGAATCATTTTTATTGGGACAGTTTGTAGACGGAATGGTTGGGGGTTTAGAGCAAGATTGTTTGTCTGTAGCGTCTTTGGAAGCTACTGGTTCAGACCCGTGCATCTTCAAGACGACTGGTCATCCAAGGGGATGGGGGCAGCCGCCTCTGATGTGGGTGTGGGCACGTGGGTTGATCCATTCGGGGGCACTGGTCCCCTCTTGAGAATAGGAATAAGGACTTTAACGTTGGCTTGAAGTTTGGGGTCAGCCTTGATGTCCGGCCTTGTTCTCTCAAGCAGGGATTGCTTTTGCCGATCTTGCAATGAGCGATGGAGTGAGATTGTTCTTAGGGGCTCAGTACTCCTTTAGCCGAACCGACTTTACCAGTTTTTCCGCTGTGCTGACCTTTGCGGGTAACGTCATGGGAAGTCCGAGTGGCTTCTCAGTAACTTTAGAGTAAAATCTGATGACAGAAACCGAGTTTGTTACATTTGGAAGGAAGGGTGAATTCAACGTCACTCTAGCCTACTCGCTCGGAGAGAATGTGGTCGAACATTGTCCGCACAAAACAAGCCTCATCTCCTGGAGTACCATGGCCCTCAACTTTGTGGTTGTTTCCTCAATTTGGAAAGTGGACAAAGCTACTGTCTTTCGAGCAACCGCCACACCCGGGAAGGCGAACGTTGTAAACCTATTCATGGAGCTCAACTCTGACTTCATGTCAGATGGGGTTCCCTGTTTTCATACCAGAGCTATCTATACCGTGGCCACGCGCACTGCATTGACATTCTCAAACGCGCTGCAGTTACATTTGAACGCGTCTTGTTTTTGCTTACGGTGGTTGGCGCTTTAGTTATTAACATGTGAGTTCGAATCAGGGGGCACAAATTACTCAGATACATTTGGTTTGTCTTGTTCGGCGTCAAGCAAACGTCTGTTGACTTAGAAGGCAGTAACTAAAAACAACGGCATGCGGACTGGCCCGGACGGGATGTAACTCTCTCGGAAGAGGCGGCTCAGAAAGATATATGGTCTTTTTGAGAAAGCAAGCACAGTGTGCTGGTCCTCATTGGGGTCAGCACACTTGAAGTGGTATCAGTGCAGGCACGTCTGGCACTGCGTACCGTTCTGAAATGTTGTGTGACAGCTGAATCGTCGACAAGCAGTTGATACTTACGACCCATCAGTGCAGCTGGATTTTACGCGTCACTGTGTTATAATAGGTGAACGAGAACAGCAAATGTTGACGGGACCAAAAGCGATGAATAATGGGGTCGTCGGATTATTGTACGAGTTGATAAATGACCCCTAGTAAAATCCAAGCGCTCTGTGTGTACCCAAATAGACCATCTACACCAATCAGAGGTGCTGCAAGCTCCGCGATTCATCAATGCGAACAACAGAACGAACAGTTCAACCAACCGCGTAAGACTTACGGATATTTGAATCGAAGTGAAATTCGTAAAAGTCACCAAGGAAAGCCAGCAAGAAGAACATAACCACGTTAAAGAATCACTAGAAAAACTAAATTAGCTGTAGAGAAAAAGAAACAAGTAGAAAACGGAATGCGTGAAACGATGCGCATGACAATTGCCAGTTGTGGAAACATTAGTAAGTGACCAAGGATTTGTAACAACTTCTACTCGCCCAGATATTTCCCGATTTTGTGGTTATTCTTTGATTCAAAACTAACTAGCATACCTTTTTCTTTGATTTTGGCTCGAACATTATGTTCAAATGCCCAGCATTGTTTTGAACTGGTGGGCATTTCCAACTCATTCGGCTTATTACACGCAAACTTGTCATATGTATCAATCGCTGGATCGCTATCGTATATGGTCTCAGGTGGTCCTTAGTGAAAAACTTAAGGCGCTACATCGGTGCCAAAATAAACCATGTAAACCAATTTGGAACGCTGGAAGCTCCAAAAATCACCCCCTGGCAGGATTGTCTACATAGGCCGGAACGAAGCGTGCGGCCAACGGCGTGCAAGTTACAGACAATTGAATCAAAATAAAATTTGCAACAATAAAAAAGCCGGAAAAGACGACGATGACGCATTTTTCAGAAATTAAATCAATATCAGGGGAGGGGGGAGGCAACCAGGATGAAAACGCGGTAAGTAAATGGAACATAGCATGAACAACTGGGCTGAGATGAAATACATTTATGCGGCTGATGGGTGCAAACGGTAGAAACCTTATAATGGTTGAGAGTAACCCAATAAAGAAGTGAAAAATATGCGAGACCAAATGTCCAAAGTTTTGATTTTCAGGACATTACAATGCAAAAATAAAAAGCGAACTTGGAAGGACACAAATCACGTCCGAAAGGAGAGTTGAACGCGCAAACGCGTCACACGATTCGGATATTGATACACCGGTTCGAGCCAGAGACCCAAGGTTCCCGGACCCAGTCGGTTTTTCTTGCTCAGTGTCAAGCGGGCGTCTGTTGATCTGAAATGCAATCATTGAAAACAGGGTGTAGCACCGCTCTTGGGGATTACAGTAAATACCAAGAACAGAGTAAGGTTACAGATAATGGGTTTTTTGGTAAATGAGAATCAAGCAATGCTTTAAAGCGATCTCTAGAAGTGCTGCTAACGACCTCAGACGGAAGACTGTTCCAAAGGTTAATAACCCTGTAAGAAAAGAACTGCTGCCTAAGGAAGGTCCGAGGACGAAGCTTGAAAAGCTTCCTGTTGTGTCCTCGCCGGCCGTCATCATTCGCTATCATGAAGAACTGTTCAACGAGACCTACTCTAAAGAAGTGTGTGAGAATTAAATCACCGCGGAGTCGTCGATATTCAAGTGGATATAGATCAAGAATTTCAAGTCGAGTCCTGTGTGTGGCATTCCTTGAGACCATGATCTATTTGTTAGCCACACGCTGGACACTCTCCAACAACCGGTGTGTCCTTCTTTAGGCCGTTATATACGACCTGAATAGCACACTTGAAGTTCAGTCTTACATAAACTCCGTGAAGCGTTCGGAACGTTGTCTTGCATATTCGTAATCATCATGCCACCACCTCATGGTGATACGCGAAAGATAAGTTAGACGACAACCAGATGCCCAGATCTTTCTTCAGATCGATTTTCATGATATCTACTGTGCCGAATGCACTATGAATCACGAAAGCATTGCCAGTCTCCACCGAGTGACATATGTGCGCACTTATTGTCGTTCAGTGGGAGACTCCAATCATCCGATCAGCGCTTAATCGCGTCAAGATCAATCTGTAGTGCACTGGGATCTGTGGCATTCCAGATTTTTAGGTCATCGGCATATAGGAGGGCGTTGCTGGAGATATTTTCTGGAAGGTCATTGATGTAGATCGGAAAAAGCAGAGAACTTGACACCAACCTGCGTGGAAATCCGAGAGAAAAAGAAAGGGGAGATAGAATATCTGATTAAGGGTTTGACCCCAAAAGCTCCATAATCGAGAGAAGATTCAATCTAACAGACAACCTCGCCTCGAATACAAAAGGCTTCCAGATTATTATTCACGGGGACTCGTGGGGCACAGTCAACAGCTTTGGCGAAGTCAGAGAAGGTTGCATCTGAGATAAGGCCATTATCTGACAGTATCCATGAAAATGAGCATATTTGTTATGCATGACCGGTTAGGAAGGAAGCCATGCTGGGTGGAAGAAAAAAGATGGTTTGATAAGAAGTGGTTGAGGATGGCACGCTTTAATAAGCGCTCCATTATCTTGCATGGAATGCTAGTAAGGCTGATTGGCCGATAGCTAGCCGGAGAGTGCCGGTCGCCCGCTTTAAATATGGGTGTGACCGTCGCCTCTTCCCATGCACTATAGAGAATGCCGTTCCGGAGTATCAGTTCAAACAGCTTAAGAGGTTCTGCCAGACTAGCAGCTGCTTCCTTGAGAATCCTGGGATGGATCTTGTCAGGACCCATTGCACTGTATGAATTAACCTTGAATAAAAGGTCTTCAACATCTAGCACAGAAAACTCAGCGGTAACCAGTGGTTGCCGGAAATTCTGCAGCGGTAGGATAGGGTGCCAATCCGGTGGTGCGACGTTGTAGACTGCCGAATAGTATTCCCTGAATAACTCGGCCACAACTAGTGGGTCAGATGAGGTTTCCCCGTCGGACATTCGCAAAGAAAGAGCCGAGGGTTTATTCTTTCTTAGTCGTCGCATATGCTTGAATAAGACGGTTTTTTCCCCGTGAGCTCTTAGGAGGATATTTTCCTGTTCGAGTTTTGTGCGTTCATGGGTTTCCAGCACGCCTCTATTTCGAATGATGTGGAACGCGCATAGGTCTTCTGAGTCCCCCGTAAGCTTATGCGTCGCGGATAAGAGGGAACGATCATCCGGGAGAAGACGTATTCTGCGCGATAGGGGTGGCTAATGAGAAGGAAGTGCACGAAACAAATTAGTTGTTCGCTTTCTGAACCGCGCTTTGAAATGCGCAGTAGTTCTGGTCCACGAGTCATAATCAAGAAGAAGTGAACCTAGGTAGCTTCTCAGGCCGTTAAA
Source organism: Paragonimus kellicotti (assembly GCA_014220965.1). Lineage (NCBI taxonomy): Eukaryota > Metazoa > Platyhelminthes > Trematoda > Plagiorchiida > Troglotrematidae > Paragonimus > Paragonimus kellicotti. Next base: position 22,251 of record LOND01006105.1, read on the forward strand.
ATCAGCCTGATTAAAATTTCGAACTGTGGACTTTTTACTGGTTGTTGTAACCAGTAACAGATAAGATCAAAGATGAGCAGAGAGTGGTCACTGTGACCAAGTGGTGGTTTGATGATCACTCTGTCTACCAGGTGGCTCTCATCAGTGATGACTAGGTCAAGCAGAGAGGGAGTCTGACCAAGGACGATGCCACGTCGGGGCGTTGACATGCTGTGTCCACGCTCTCCGTTGTTTCAGCGTCGTCGATAATCTGCTTTCATATTCCTGGAGAGAAACTGATGCCCAGTTCATCATTGAATGCGTTAAAGTCACCCATTGTAAGCAGATGAGTGAGTGTTGTAGTTCTAGGAAGTTGTCTAGGTTTACAAGAAGAGTGTCGTCGTCGGATGAGGGAGGACGATAAATAACCCACACTGGAAGTGAGTCTTAGGCCACGCAATGTCCAGTCGAAGCCACAGAGCGTCACATTTATCAGAGGAATGAAATCCACCGATAACCGTGGGTGTTGGGAGACAATGGTGAAGGAAAATCGCAGAACCCCATTCTCCCTCGGGCGGAGTCAGCTCGGTAAACTGAATACCCGGGGACACTCAGTTCACTGTCACTGACGTCACCTGTAAGCCAGGTCTCCGTGAAAGCAAACATGTGGGGTTGTGCGTCATGAATTAACTGTCTGATTTCCGGTAATTTATTGAACAAACTCAGACAGTTCGTATACAGACACTTAAGAGTTAATTATTCATCTGAATTCGCGAAAATAGGGAAGAGTGCGTGGGAGAGCTTGGGAAAGAAGGCCTAGCGTTGAGAAAGGTGATGAGGTTGTAATCGGTCTGTACTGCCGAGTGGTTCTGGTGGCCCTCCTTTGAGGCTGCGGGCGCGACATCACCGCTTGTGCGTATGTCAGCGTTTCTACAGGACGCTTGACCAGCATTCTCTGGTGTTGCAGTTTGCGTCACTCTGTGGCCCTGTTAAATTCCGCTTTTCGGAATCGTGCCTGGGATCTTTTCCCTACTGAATATGTGACCTTTACTTCTGTTGGGGGAGAATGAACAATATCCGCATGAATTTATGGCTTACGTCAGTAGACCGTTAACAGTTGAGTTCGTAATTTCTTGTGCATGGTAGTCAAATGAATATTTCAGAAATGCTGATATGTGGCTATTTTCCTGTCGAAAATAATTTTGTTTTAATGCTTAAAATTTTTATATCAGAGCCGCTATGTACTCGCAGTAATTTTTTAGCGAAATACGTTGGCGAGATGGCTCAAATATGCAATTTTTCGATAGAAGTTGGCAACGAATAACTAGGGAGTGTGCATGGTACAAGTTGTGAATTTTTTTGTCAACTTGTGGAATAAGTGCTGTAGGTGAGATAAATGTGAGGTTGCATACACATCATCTTAAGGAACTCGTAGCGACATGCTGTAGGTTGTTGTTAATAAGGAACTGAGTATGAAGACTGCATTTGTTCTAAGTCTCTTCCCACTCCATCGACAGTGGCCAGCGATATATATATATATATATATCTGTAAATATTTAAAGTATTAACGTAGTAATTTGGGGTGTTGTGGTGGTGCTGTGTGCTATATGGGTGTGTGTGGGAGGCGTTTCTGTGCAAACTCATCCGTGGCTGCCGTCCGTCTCTGCGCGGAGAGCTGTTTTCATTGTTTTCACATATATATATATATATAAAGTATTTTAAAGGGCACGTAGTAGTGGCTGTCTATATCTACGTGTCGATTGAACGAATTCCGCGAATAGAGAGCCTCCAGTACAAGCCGTTCCCCTTTCATCTTTGCCCGTGCGACCACTTTCGCATGATCTATGTTGACCTCGTGACCTGTGTCCGCGCAGTGGTGCCACAGTTGTGATCTAGGGTCGGCTCGCCGCATCGCTAGTTTGTGTTCGTGCACGCGTGTGCGCAGTTGTTTGCCTGTCTCTCCCACATATTGTTGGTCACACCCGAGACATGGAATCGCGTATACCACGCCAGACTGTTCGTGTGGTTCTACACGATCTTTAGCGTTCACCAAAGCTGAACGGAGTGTTGAATTTGGCCTGTGTGATATTTGGATGCCCAGTGGTTGGAGCATCCTTTGTGCTGCTTCAGATGTGCCGTGAATATATGGCACTGTCATTCGCGTTTTGGGTTCTGTACGTTCAGTTCTTGTGAATCCTCTGATAGATGCCTTTATGAAGCTATTAGGGTACCCATTAGAAGTGAACAGTTTGAACAGGTGCTTTCGTTCTTGTCTTCTTAGTTCAGTTGAGCTACAGTGCGTGTCTGCACGTCGAAATAATGTTCGCACGCAGCTTTTAAGTTGACAGGCTGGATGATTGCTATCGAACCTGAGAATGACGTCAGTTGTTGTCGGTTTACGATAGACAGTAGTTTCAAGCTTGCCATCAGATCTTATGACCGATACATCGAGAAACGCCAGGCGTGAATTTTCTTCCTCTTCGCGTGTAAAGGTTATTCCATCTATTATGCTATTCAAACAACTGTGGAACTGGTCAAGCTGAGTCCGAGGTAAAACAACAAATGTGTCATCCACATATCGAAGCCACACTTTAGGTTTGAATGTCTGAAAGGCTTCACATTCGAAGTGCTTCATTACGGCGTCTGCAAGTAATCCTGATATAGGTGAGCCCATTGGTGTGCCTCTCTTCTGCAGGTAGACTCGGCCATCAAATTGTATATATATATATATGTAGACCAAATGCGGTCCACATTAACAACAACCTGCATTGTTTATAAAGTACCTTTTGAATACGGACAGTGTAGGAAGGCATGGCAACCACATGGATCCCTAGAAGTGGTATTCACACGTGCAATCACTAATGTTCACCGTGTACTGTATACCCTGTGAACACAATCAGCGGAAACGTCTAAATAAAATAGGGCAAAATTAGGGTCAGTACGCCGTTGAGTTGTGATTGGTTGAATGCTGCCACTAACACACGGCTGCTGCAGGGTCCGGTGATAAAAGGTGCAGGAGACTGATTGATATGCGTGGTTCGCTTCATTGGACGGATCCGTTGGGTCGTATGTCGCAGTTGTGAACGGAGTTAAATGACGCATTCATTCGTGAGCTGATAAAGCTGTCGACGCGGACTGCTTCTGATCGATACGTGCACCGGTTGTTGACAAGCCCTGAGGCTTTCATTATCGAGGTGAGTTGCTGGTTGTGCGTTGATCCTCTTTATGGTGTTCTGTTGTGCATTAATACAATATCGCTGTACACCCAAAAGTCAGTCCTTATACGGTATTTTTGAGAATGCCTACGTAAACAGCCGGTATCAGGCTGTTTGCATCTTAGCGAACAAATTTAGTGCACAGTGAACGCGTTCGGCAGAACAATACCTTGTTGCTGTAGTTAAAAAATGCTATATGTAGTTTTATGTTTGTTTGTGTGTTTAATCGTAGTTCACGTGTACTATCCTATTGTTTGTTACAGCTGGTTGGAAATGTGCTGACGTCAAAGAGCACAATAATTCAATACAATTACCATCGAAGAGGACTGTCAATCGTTTGAAACGGCGATGCATGCTACCGGTGGATTCCAGTGATCGGATCCTCACGACAGCATCAAGGAAGAGTAAGCGTTTTTCCATGTGTTTTTTCCTCTGTAGATTATGTTGCTTACAATAAAACACGTGCTAGCAGTCCGTCAATCAGATGTGACTCACGGGAATGCGGAAGAGCGTCTAACGTAATATGAGGTTTGAAGGAATGGGTATCAGAAAATGAGATTCGTTACGTCTGAACACTTCATTTATTTCAAGTACTAGTCTCAATAATGTAATCGTTACGTACAACCTGCCCCACCTCACTGCTGATACTGATGTTGTTGACCCAAATCAACCTATTCTGTATTGTAAACGTTTTCAAACTATGCTGACTTCTGTTTGCATGACATGGCATAGTCTACGTTGTACATATTTCAGGTAATTGATGACGTCAACGATCAAATGTGTTGTGTAATTTTTCCTGCGATATTCTGCAAATGTATTCTTTCTTCGTCACCATCCATTTCTCTTGTTACTCCACTTTTACACACGTTTGACAAAGCGTTAATAAACATGAACCACTAAAGTGCGTTTGTGAATTCTTCTGCTGAAGTGAACGATGTTTCCTACAACTAACAAAATGCCTTCGTTTTCAGATATGGGCGTAAGAAATTGTTATTGTGTAGGGAAAAATGAGGCCAGCGACAACAAAGATGTTGCCGTCACTGGTAGCAGCTGGTTTGATGCAGCCCAAATGACAGCGATCTTCCCATAACCTCTTCTAAGTGAGTACTACAGATATGCACAAAACCACTTGCGGCCAAAATCAGACGACCCGAAGTTACCAGTACCATACTGGTTACCACAAGTAAGTAAGATTACTTTATATCAAACGTACCCAACATTTCATTGCAGTTGACTTTGAGCCTGCCAGAGAAATAAAAGTGTGGTACCCTTCAAGTACATTACTTTTTATTGATGACACAATAAACATGGGTTTGCCCCTAAAACGTCCAATGTAAGCTGATCCTTCCTGTTGGTTAACATATTATCAGTGAACAACCACGATTTGTCGACCATGAAAGTGATGAATATATCAATGCAAAAGGAAAATGTGAACCTACTACTGCCAGTTATTCAGTTCCATCGTGCAACCTGGAGTATCAGAGACCCATCGGCTGCATAACATACGATGCACATACAATAATGTACAACGACAGCAGTGAGAAAATTATCCTTATTTCCCTAATTTTGCCCTATATTAT